>ML317236.1:0-122371 GCA_005239505.1 Nicotiana paniculata | reverse complement strand
GTCCAGTTTAATGTAGCAGCCAAAGATAAGAGTGCTCTCACTGTTTCAAAGTGAGCAACAGGTGAAAATATTTCATCATAGCCAATATAGCTACTAGCCTCGCTTTGTATCTCTATATGATCCCATCTGCATGATGCTTTATTTTAAACACCCATTTGCGTCCAACGGGCTTTTTTGCCATTTGGTATATCCACCTACTCCCATTTCTGATTCTGCTCCATTGCTTGCAGCTCTTCTTTCATTGCATTTCTCCGTTCTTCAATCTCTGGAACTTCCTTGAAACAAGTGGGTTCTGCAACATACAAAGCNGGTCCAGTTTAATGTAGCAGCCAAAGATAAGAGTGCTCTCACTGTTTCAAAGTGAGCAACAGGTAAAAATATTTCATCATAGCCAATATAGCTACCAGCCTCGCTTTGTATCTCTATATGCTCCCATCTGCATGATGCTTTATTTTGAACACCCATTTGCGTCCAACGGGTTTTTTGCCATTTGGTATATCCACCTACTCCCATTTCTGATTCTGCTCCATTGCTTGCAGCTCTTCTTTCATTGCATTTCTCCCTTCTTCAATCTCTGGAACTTCCTTGAAACAAGTGGGTTCTGCAACATACAAAGCAAACGAGCAATATTCATAAATTTCCCTCAACAATCTGAATTTTGTTGGTGGAGTCTCACTGGAAGTGTCTGATTGAGAAGAATTTTTGCTGCTTCTTTGTGGAGTTAAGGAGTGATCACTTGCTGCAGAAGAGGTGCTTGACTGAGGAGTAGAAAAATCACTACTTGCTGGAGAAGATTTAGATGATTTCCTTGGAGTAGAGTCTGCTGCAGATTCTTGGTTAAAAATATCATAAGTAGGTGCCAATGGTATATTTGAACTCACATTTCCAAATTACAGCTCCAGCTTGTATCTTCATTAAACACAACATTTCTAATGATTAAAACTTTGCCT
This sequence comes from Nicotiana paniculata, assembly GCA_005239505.1. NCBI lineage: Eukaryota > Viridiplantae > Streptophyta > Magnoliopsida > Solanales > Solanaceae > Nicotiana > Nicotiana paniculata. The sequence continues at coordinate 121,421 of ML317236.1, read as the reverse complement.
CTCACTGGATTATATAGCTTATAAGCTTTGGATTGTGCGTTATAGCCAACAACGATACATTTTTCAGATTTTCCATCAAGCTTATATCGAGCCTGTGAATTCACCAAAGCTTAAGTTATACATCCAAAGATGCATAAGTGGCTTGCCTTGGGCTTGTTACCTCCCCATGCTTCATATGGTGTTTGATTAAGAACAACCTTGGTGGGTGAGACATTCAGCAAATAGACAATTGTGGCAATAGTTTCATCTTAGAAACACTTTGGTACACCTTTGGCTTGCATCATGCTTCTGCCCATCTCAACAATCGTCTGGTTCTTTCGTTCGGCGACACCATTCTGCTCCGGTGTATATGGTGCTATGAGCTCTCTGTGAATACCATTTTCCTCACAGAAAGTATTGAACTCATTTGACATAAACTTGCCACCTCTATCTGTTCAAAGAGTTTTGACTCTACAACCACTTTTCTTCTCAACAAAACACTTAAATTTCTTAAAATATTCAAACGTTTCATATTTGAATTTTAAGAAATATACCCAACTCATTCGACTATAATCATAAATAAAAAGTAGAACGTATCGCCTTCCACCCAAGGACTCAACACTCATAGGACCGCACAAATCAGCATGCACCAACTCAAGACAAATAGAAGCTCGCCAGGACTTGCCTACATGGAATGAATTTCTATTTTGCTTCCCATACACACATCCTTCACAGAATTCAAGAGCATCAATTTTAGGAAAACCAAGAACCATATTTCTATGACCTAATAATTGCAACCCCTTTAATTTCAAAGGCCCATAACTCAAATTCCACAAGTTAGCTTCTATACCACTTTTGGAAACTAATTTCCAATGCGCAACTTTTAACATCAAAAACTTCGAGAGGAAACATTTTGTTCCTAGTTATTTGAACATTAACAATTTTTTGACCTAATTTTTTATCTGGAATGCTACAAGCATTGTCATAAAACATAATAGAGTATCCACAAGTCATCAATTGCCCAACACTCAACAGGTTATGAGCTAAACAAGGAACAAACTGCATCATGGAGAAGTTTATATTAACTTGTGAAGTTTTTAAGGCAATTGTACCTTTCCCTTCGGGTTTTAATGCTTTATCATTTTCTAGCTGAACTTATGACTTCTCCGATTCATCAAGCTCTTTGAACAACGACCTTGTGCCAGACATATGGTTAGCGCAACCATTCTCAATGAACAATACATCATTCAAATCAACACATACAGAGGATTGAGCCATGAACAGATTACTCTCCTCTTGTGATTTCTCCATGAAATTGGCATGCTTTTGGTCATCCTTTTGTTTAGCCCAGCAATAAAATTCCTTGTGTCCGAACTTCTTGCAATAGCAAAACTAAATGGTGCTCTTGAACTATCGGTTCTCACCACCAAATAGACCTCGTCCTCTACCATGACCTTGACCACGGAAAGCAGCTCTGCCTTCATTCCCCCTAACATTTGAAACTTTTGATTAGCCTTTAAACGAAGACTCCCCCTTCATTTGAAACACCTTCCCTTCTCCCTTCTCATGAGAGGAATTTAGTCTATCCTCGTGATGAAATCATCAATTCATCAAAGCAATAAGCAGATAAATCATGAGACTCTTCAATAGCACCTACAATATGGTCAAATCGTTTATTAAGACTTCTCAGAACTTTAGAGACAACAGTTTCATCACTAATTTTGTCACCATATAGCTTCATTTGATTAACTATTGCACTCACCCAAGATAAGTAGTCTTGCACATATTCACTACTTTTCATTGATGAATTTTCAAAATCACGTTGAACCGCCTGGAGTTTAACAGTTATTACCTTTGTTGAGCCGTGGAATTCTTTCTTCAGAATCTCCCATGCTTCCTTTAGGGTCGCTCCAGCTGCAATTCTGGAGAAAATTGACTCATACATAGCCTCCTGGATGTAAAACAAGTCCTTGGAGTCCATCTTTTTGTTCTCCCGTAGTCTTTGAGCTTCATATTCCTCAACATAGCCATTCTCCACCAAGTCCCACAATTTTTGAGACTTGAATAAAGTCTTCATCTTTATGCTCCAAAATTCATATTTATCCCCATGAAAAATAGGAATTAGTTGCTGAGATATGGTGGATGCTCCATTGGTATCCATTCTTTCCCCTCAATTTTGACTCCTTTGCAGAAAACTTTACCTTCCCATTTTGACCTTAACCTGGAAAAACAAAAAAATAACAAAAGGTTGGTTGTGGAGTTCCACTCTCTCACTTCTTACTGCTATGATACCAAGAATTGTTGGAGAATTGAAGAAAAGGCAAGAAAAACTATTATTGATAAATACTATTTAATGCAGAGAATTTTACGTTACTTTTCTAATTTATTAAAAAAAAAAAAAGCAACATAGCACCCTTTATATAGGGATTTAGTCTAACATAATAAGAGATAACTAACTGAACATGACCCACTAATTTAACCACTAATTTACCCACTAAGCCACTAATAAAGATAGACTCAATTAAACCTGAAATATGCCAAATACCCAACTAAGGAATTACATTTTTTGAATGAATATTCAAAAACCTCGAGACCTCTCATTTTCCATTTTCTGTTGCGCAAAATCATCATTAGAACAACTTCCTCGGGAAAAACCTCAGCCTCTTTGTCTCAGGACATAACCAACCTCGGACGAATATTTTGAGGCACGTGTCTTGCCAATGGCCGTGATATCTCCTGTGGTGGTGGATCGACGGTAGGAGATGGAGGTGGAGAGGTGCAGAGCGAGTTTGGAAGATAATGAGTTGGAGGATCGCTTATTAATAATGATGGCACAACCTTCTGTGGTGGTTGATCGCTGATAGGAAAGGTCGGTGGCTGCGGAAGAGGAGGCAGTGGTGTAAAAAGGAAGGAACATTTTTTTGCTCGTCTTCTCTAGCTTGACTAAAGGGAAAAGACAATGTATTTTTCTAGTTTGACTAAAAGGAAAAATGGAGAAGCAATAAGAAAGAACGAACCACCACATGAGAATCGCTCTTTTCTCCCGTCGTCTCTGTATTCCTCTCACTGGACAAAGAAGAGGAAGGTGGAGAAGGGTTGGAAAGGTGTCATTAATCTGTAGCTAGGAAACCTGTGTTTCTCTTTCACGGTTAAAAGGTAGTTTTCAATTTAGCCATAAAGAAGTTGATATCTACGAAAATGCCCTTCGTCTTCCTTCATAGCTTCACTCATTATATTGTTAAAAATCATCATAATAAGGGCACAAAGAAGGATAAAAGGAATAGGACAATCATCCCAATGGACACCTCGGCAACCACACACATTATAAACATTCCACTCATAAGATTGAGATTCAAAATTTTCCACAAGTGCTGTCCTCCATAATATGGACAAGGATCACCAAAGTAAGAATAACCAACATTCAACCATTTCTCATTCCAAGATGTCATGTCTACAAAGATAATTAAATATCAAACTAAACTAAAATTTAAAATCTTGAATAGACAACAAGTAAAAGTCTAACCTAGAAAAACAACTAATTTCTAAGTCCCGACAACTGCACCAAAAACCTTTTGCCCAAACGCACATGCAAGTTTACGTGGTCATACAAGTAACAAAATGATAAATCGAGTGTCGAACTTGATGTTCTAAACGTCAATACCACACAAGAGGGGGGGAGTGATTTGTGTGGTATCCGATTTTCACGTGCACTAGTTATAGAAGGACCAGGTTCTTCTATGTGTTCCAACCTCTACTGTTTGTGGAATAATAAATACAGAAAATAAAGAACACAGAGATTTTTACGTGAAAAATACCTGGCTCAAAAGGTAAAAAACCACGACCTAATTCCCAGTAGGATTTTTCCAAACTCTTTACTAAATCAGTGAGCCAAACAACATTTACAAAAACTCTTTTGTAAACCTAGGATTACCTCTAATCCCGTTGTAGCGCACAACCTCTAACTGTTGCAACAACTTTAAATTAAATCTAACTTGAAACACAAAGTACCTATACAGATGCTTCTAGATAAAGCTGAAAAGGTACAAGTTGAAATCATCTACAACAAGTAAACTAGACTAAAAGACAACATTTGGAAATAGTTCTTCTATCTGTTTCAAGTATCTCCAGAGTCGCACACTTAAATCTCACACGAACTGCTTGCAAAATTCCCTTGCTAATTTTGCTCTCAATTCTTGCTTAACTTCTGCTTTTGTGTGTACCTATACAATAAGAACAATCTACAATATATAGGATTAGTAGATAAGAGATTTACTAGAGTTCTAATGCTACTCTTCCTTGGTGGAAGAGTTCTAGTTAATCTCAACTCCTCAAATCCTTCCTTATCTTTGATTCTGTTCTTACTGAATAAGGAGTCCTTCTCCTTATCATTTTGCAATCTTTTCGATCATGAGATATCTCTTATTTCCCATATTTTGTTTATCTCGTGCATGTGCACCTCACATGTCTTAACTTTGCATATGTCTATGTCTCCAGGGATGGACATGGTTCATCTTTGAGTTACTTTGTCAATCTTCAAAACCATTCAATTTCTTGGGCCAACAAATTTCCCCTTTTTGATGATGACAAACTCTGTGCTTAGGCATGTAACCAACTTAATCCAATATTGACACATTTTAGAGTGTTAAGCATTTATCATAAAAGAATCAGGTTCATTAGGTTATAAATATCACATGTTCAGAGTAGCACATAACCACTTTCCCCCCTTTTGGCATCATCGAAAAGTTGCAAATTTTGGAAAAGTCCTAGATATTTAAGAATTACTCATGGCCACTAGAGCAACCGCAAGTGCAATCATGGATTAATCATCAATAGTGAACCAATAATTCAATCAATCAAAGAAAAAGAAACAAGATTAAGAGAAAAAACAACAGAATTCATTGATAGAAAGCATTATTCATCCACAATCCACAAAAAGAAATAGAAACAGTTAAAATCATGAGCAAAACATAACAAGAAAAGTCCCTAATCTGGGTCACTGATGTACTAAGGCACGCTTAGGCTACTTGTCATGACCCCAAATCCTAAGGGGTCGTGATGGCGCCTATCATGAAACTAGGCTAGCCAACCATCTATATACTACGTATTTGTTCAATTATTAAAGTTCACATTCTAATAATAAGCATGCAACCAAGCATAGAATAGTGTAATTAAGTCTTAACATCCCAATAATAGTCTAAACAAAACCTCCCAAGACTGGAGTCAATAGTCACGAGCATCTAAGAATAAATAAATCTAACTCTGCTAAAACTATAATATATGCCTCTTAATCAAACGCTAAAACTAAATAAGGAAGGGAAATGGAGAAGCTATGGACGCTGGGCAGCTACCTCGAAATCCCGTGAACCTGCAACTACGAGCAAGGAAAACTACTGCTCCAGACTGTCACATGAATTTGTGCACAGAGGCACAGGGAGTAATGATGAGTACGCCAACTCAGTAGTAAAGAAACTAAATCACAGTCTGAGAATTTCAAAACACACAGTACAAATATACAATTTCACAAAACCAGTAAAAACACCAAGTCACCATGTAGTATTCAACAAATAATAAGTTCGAAATCAGTTTCTAGAAATCCTTTGAAAACAAGTGTAATATCAGTATATCTCAGTAAAATTCTCAGTAACACCAGTTTGAAAACGAAGTAAATCATAGTTCAAAAACTTAGTAAAAATTCTTCAGAAAACTGCCCCTCGGGCTAAAATCATTTGTCGTAACCATTGCCCGTCAGGCATCCTCACCATCACTCAATATCAGCCCATCAGGCATCCTCACAGTCACTCAGTAACAGCCCATCAGGCATCCTCACAGTCACTCAGTATCAGCCCATCAGGCATCCTCACAGTCACTCAGTATCAGCCCATCAGTCATCCTCGCAATCACTCAGCATAAGCCCCGCGGGTATCACTCATTAGGTACCTACGCTCACTGGGGGTGTGTACAGACTCCAGAGGGGCTCCTACAGCCCAAGAGCTATAAACAAGACACACTCATATCATAACATCCTCACAATATAGGCCCGCGGCCTCACTCAGTCAGACACTCTAAATTTACCCTTCAGGCCATAAATATACCAGGTTCTCGACCCAAAATAGTGTTTCATTTTAAGAAATAGTTTCAAAATACTCTGAGTGTCCAAAACAATATCAAGAAAAGACTGAGTGAAAATCATAACATATCAAGTGAGGAAAAACTGTGAAAACAGCCCCCAAGGGGTAAACAGATCGGCACTAGGCCCAACATGGCTTACAGCCCAAATCATATCGACATATATCAATACTATTAAGCATAGGCTTAAAAATCGGTTTATCAACTCAATAGTCGCCTAAATAGGGAATATATTTCCAATGTTTCAACCTTTGCACTCCAAAACCCGTGAAAGGGTGCATAGTCCGGGGTTTCATACTCTTAGGACAGGATTTAAAGACATTATTTACCTCAAAACTAGCCTGGAACTATTCCGCAACATGCTTGCCTCTCATATCAACTTCTGAAGGCTCCAAATCTACCAAGTTCAGATTTTTATCATCAATTTATGCTTAAGGAATGATTTCCAGTAGAAAAATATCAAATTTAGCTTAAAAATCTGAATTCGGTCAAAACCCGACCCCTGGCCTGCGTCCTGAAACTCAGAAATTTTTATACCAAAATATTTTTCGTCGTCTCATGAGTCCGTACATATAAAGAACGGTAAAATCAGAGCTCGTTTGACCCTTCAAATCAATCCCTAAAGGTCTCTTAAACTCAAACCCCAATCCCTCAATTTCACTTTGAAATCATCAATCAAATCCCAAAAACGAAGATGTATTCATTAAATATAAGCAAAAAAATGAGTAAAGAACACTTACCCCAATCTATTTGGTAAAAAGCGTTTCCAAAATCGCTCAAATCCGAGCTCCCCAACTCAAGATATGACCGAAAGAACAAACCCTTATTTTGTATATTTGTTTCTCCAGCTATTCTGACTCGATTCTCGTTTCAAACAATCCCAAAAGTCACGTTTTATGCTTCTAATGGATTCTTTGTGAAATTCTAATCAATTTAGACTTTTGAATCACTCAATTTGACCTTATAATGAAGGAGATATGTAGGTTTTAAGATTTGCAAATAGTGCAGGTTTTTAATACGCCGTCAGGAGCAAATTCGTAATTAACCTGAAAAATCTGGCAACCTTGGTAAAATGGCCATAAAATCCTCATACGATGTCCAACTTCGACGGTTCTTTTTGCTACGAGTCCGTAATTACGATACGGATCTAATGTTTCATTCAAAACAGTAATAGAAGCTCATTTGTTCAATATGATATCATTTATCCTTGAAGAAACGACGTCAAAGCATAAGAAAAACGAGTACAACGCAGCCCAAACCTATGTGAAACTCACCCGAGCTCCTCGGGCCCCCGTACAAACATACTAACAAGTCCCATTACATAACTTGAACTTAGTCGAACCTTCAGAACACCCAAAACAACACCAAAACACGAGATCTACGTCGAATTCAAGCTTAAGAACTTCTAAATCTCCAACTTTCGTCTATTCAAGCCTAATTCTACACCGGACATCACAAAATTATTCTGAACACACCTCTAAGTCTCAAATCACCTAACGAATCTATTCAAGCCATAAAATCCGCATTCCGAGGTCGTTTACCAATAAGTCAACTCTCAGTTGACTTTTCCAACTATAAGGCTATTTTTAAAGACTAAATGACTAAATTCTCACTACAACCATTATGAACCTGAGCCTACCAACTCTAATTCATCAAGAACAGTATAACCAACCTATGATAAGTCAATAACAGTAAATTTTAATGCAAGTTCTACGTAACGACCGACTGGGTCGTTACATTCTCCCCCACTTAAACATACGTTCGTCCTCGAACGTGTCTAGAGTTGTTCCAAACACCACCAAAATTGATGTGTAACCTACCATGCACATATTCGTAGATGATCCCACGTCACTCTACCCCATCTAGGTCTGATAACACAACATAACCGAAATTTCATTATCAAATCCTGACCCATAAAGCTTAAAACCAAGTTTCCACTTTTGAAATAATTTACAAGATCAAATTTCCATGACTATAAGCTGAAATAGTCTGAACACGCTGTATCAACCCATATCCGCAACACAAGATGAAATCACATAATATACCGCATGACTCAACAATCATAGCGATGACTCCTAATTCAATCCTTGCTCATAACAACCCAATACCGGTAAATAACCTCTTATCAAACAAAACCTCGCTTAAACACCTTCATATGGTGTTGTTGATGAAAGAAACACGTAGAAACCAGCAACCATTCGTCCGATCAACATCAATACCATCCAGAGCCATAACTTGTGCAACTCGTGCGCTCAATAACAACATCCCAAGAGCTAAATTCATTAAATAAAGAAGACTCACACGAGAGGAATATCCTGCAATTACTCTTGCCACTACCACATCATGCTAAAATCCTGATACACATCGTGAAACCATATCACACAAATCAGACACCAAGGATCATACCTCTACCTAACTCAGTTGCAAAGCGTGATCCCATCCAACCACTGGACCACATGACATACTCCAAGCCACCTTGCTCAAAATCAATAACCATGCAAAATTCGGCATCAATTACTCAAAGTGCATTGCCATAAACACAGGGAAATCGGACGATACCATGCCACCTGAACCAAAAAGAACATAACCAACACGTCTCAATCCTGCAACACCCAATTACTTACCTTACTCAAATCTCGCTATAAAGCCCCGATAGAACCGTACCCTATGCACCTATAACCAACGATCACAATCCCTCGAAACACCGAAAGGCAACTCATAGATCACTCCAAAACACGAATAGGCTCAATGACAATAGAATGGTACATCCCTCAACAATAGCAATTCAGAGTCAACAATTCTGACTCGGTGCAGACCACACACCCATACTGGCCTACCAATAACTCCAAGTCAATTATGGTCACCCACAATAGGTAGATAACTCTCCGAACGTTCATAATGACTGAATCATGACATATACTAACGCCTGACTAGCTTTGCTCGCATCCTCGTAGTTCACAACTACAAAAAATAATATGTTCATGAAAACCCCCAGTCTCAAAATCCATGAGGCGCACCAATTACCAAATATGATCCCAATTCCACCACTAAAATATATAACACATCCCTGATGCTCAATCATTCCACGAGGGATACCCCCATAATTCCTCTGTGTCACCAAGATACCTTGAATATCAGCAGTCGATCCAACAAGATAGCGTCGTAACACCAATGAAGCACCCTTATTCAAACACATTGCCTTAAACATATTGTCCTTAATGAATGTATACTCTCATCCAGCCATCCAATAGTGGTATCCTTTACCTAATCATCTGAAACTGCCAGTTCTGACCTTCCTTCCAGAACTAAATCGTGACCTCACATATGCCACTCTCCATTATACACAAAATACCGCATACGCCATGCAATCCTATGATAAATATGAAACTTCATGCTCGCTTCCTAGCCACAAACAACCACGTACCCAACTAGCCAAGAACTTTCCATTTGATCCCATCTAGAAGCAAAATCACTATACATCACATGGCCTTCACAATAGTAGAAATATACATCTCTACCGTGGTAGAAACCATCAAGAACTCCCGAATCACACTTGTACAACACCAAACTGCCAGGACTGAATCCTTCTAACTCAACCAAGCTACACATGCCACCAAGTTCTAAGAGAATTGCTAATAAACACCTGTATCAACTCATTACCTTATAAACACCCAAATAACTAACCATATTCCTTATCATGCCTATCCGACCTACTACCAAGTTGTCTTATTTACCCAAGTTCCTTCTGACTTACTTTCGAATTGATACCTCTTCTTTCCATAATATCGCAATTCTCAATCCCGACTCACCGCATGAAACCTGAGCATAAAAATATACAGTCTAAGGCTCATAAGCCGCTGAATACTCCCTCAATTATCCCCAAATGCACCACATTAGAAATACTTACCCTGAAGAGACTTCCTGCGAATTTAAAGTCATTACCTTCACTTTCCTGATACTGATGGATAGAATCCATGATAATGCAATACACCACAAGCCTTCACACCTTCCCCGTAAATCTCAGTTCTAGCCCTTCTCACACCTTGAAGATCCTCGATCGCTACATATAACCTTGAATCCGTCTGAACCATTCTTGAGCATCATTTACTCTACGCAATTTCCATTACACTAACCAAGTAAACAGAATGACCTGACCCCGCTTGCAATCCACATACTAGGAAAGTAATCCACACCTTTGAAGCAACAAACACACTCATACATTGTATATACTACACTTACCAGTACAACTTAATCATTCAATAAATTCCATTATCCGTAAGGTACATTACAACCTGTATCGAAGAATTTCCCGTTACTCGAGCCATTCCTAGACTCCACATCTGCAGGGCAATAACTGATTCACCAACATACCTCGAACCGAAACCAATACAACACATAATCGTGTAATCAACTTATCAATAACGAACTCCTCCACTTGGCTCAAAGCCAAGGATCAAGACAAACAATAACTTATGATGCCCACACATTATCAATGCCACCATATTGTGGTGGGATTAAACTAAATCCTTCACACGCTCCTATGACCCAGACCATCTAACCCTCAACCCGTATGCAAATCTCGCCTTCACCGTTGTAATGATCATGCCAACTCCCAAAAGCAAGCTAACTCAAATTACAACATACATCATCTACTGGTAGAAAAGAACTTGCTACAGATAAACATAAGGGTCACACACCTCAAAAAAACCCGCAGGAGATACGCCTACCTGCTTAATCTCAAAATCTTATCTCCCTATACACTTCCGAAAATTATAGCCATCATGCAATTACTATACCTTCCTACATTAGAACACAACCACTGCCTGCCCCCAAGACAACCCATTTAGCGGTACAAGAACTTGAACATGATGGCAATACTAACACTGGAGTCTAGGTCAGAAAATCTTGAGCTTTTGGAAGCTCTACTCACACTCGTCTGACCACACCACGTGTCCCAAAAATGCTACTGAACTGAGCCAAAAATTCACACTTAGAGAACTTCGCACAAGCTTCTTCTCTCTATATCCTTGTAATACCAGCATCAAATGCCGAGTATGCTATCCCTAGCTACGAGAGTACGGCAGGATTCCATCAATAAATACAATAACAAAGGAGTTATAACACAGCTGAATACACCGGCAATCAAATACATAGACACTGCTGAGGCATTGGTCATCTCAAAAGACATCATAGGAACTTAGAATATAATAGGAAAACCCACTTCACTCCACAAGTAAACTACTTGAGAGGTCCTCCAATACTCATAACTAGAAGCCATATTCTAACTCAATACAGAAGTCAAAAAATTAATGGTTCTTGCCACATCTCCCGCCAATTCATTTTGGTCACAATCAAACAACCTGAATACATCTAACTATCCGATCACACTCACCATGTAGTCATCTAGTCACAAAGTTCCATCAATAAGGACACAAACAGACATATAAGTCCCCCAACACATGTGCTCACCCAATTGAAATCTCAACACTCAAGCCACAGACAAAATCCTCCCTCAAGTCCTTCCGACTGGCCCATTATTAACATGTTAAAAATCACATCTCACCCATGGAATTCACAAGCCGACGATGCACAACTAATACCAAGCGCTCGCGTGCGCATTGAAATACATGAAAGGAATTCAAAGAGTTACGCTTCTGGCTGAATAAAATCGCACAACAGGAATTCAAGAATGTGGGATGTTTCCTAAGGGTTCTGCAGCCTCTCGAAGATAAGTACAGACGTCTCCGTACCGATCCACAAGACTCTACTAAACTTGCTCATGACCGTTGAGTCCTATGTAACCTAGAGCTCTGATACCAACTTGTCACGACCCCAAATCCTAACAGGCCGTGATGGCGCCTATCGTGAAACTAGGCTAGCCAACCATCTATTTACTACGCATTTGTTCAATTATAACAGTTCACAATTTAATAATAAGCATGCAACCAAGCATAGAATAGTGTAATTAAGTCTTAGCATCCCAATAATAGTCTAAACAAAACCTCCCAAGATTGGAGTCAATAGTCACGAGCATCCAAGAATAAATAAATCTAACTCTTCTAAAACTATAATATATGTCTCTGAATCAAACGCTAAAACTAAATAAGGAAGGGAAATGGAGAAGTTGTGGACGCTGGGCAGCTACCTTGAAATCCCGTGAACCTGCAACTGCGAGCAAGGACAATTACTGCTCCAGATCGTCACCTGAATCTGTGCACAGAGGCACAGGGAGTAATGATGAGTATGCCAACTCAGTAGTAATGAAAATAAATCACAGTCTGAGAATTTCAAAACACACAGTACAGATACACAATATCACAAAACCAAGTAATAACACCAAGTCACCATGTAGTATTCAACAAATAATAAGTTCGAAATCAGTTTCCAGAAATCCTTTGAAAATAAGTGTAATATCAGTAACACCAGTTTGAAAACGAAGTAAATCATAGTTCAAAAACTTAGTTAAAATTCTTCATAAAACTGCCTCTCGGGTTAAAATCATTTATCGTAACCATTGCCCGTCAGACATCCTCACCATCACTCAATATCAGCCCATCAGGCATCCTCACAGTCACTCAGTATCAGCCCATCAGGAATCCTCACAGTCACTCAGTATCATCCCATCAGGCATCCTCGCAATCACTCAGCATAAGCCCCGCGGGCATCACTCATTAGGTACCTACGCTCACTGGGGGGTGTGTACAGACTTCGGAGGGGCTCCTACAGCGCAAGCACTATAAAAAAGCCACATCATGGAATAAATCACTCACAATATTGGCCAGCAGTCACACTCATATCATAAAATCCTCACAATATAGTCCCCCAGCCTCACTCAGTCAGACACTCTCAATTTTCCCTTCAGGCCATAAATATACAGGGTTCTCGACCCAAAATAGTGTTTTATTTTCAAGAAATAGTTTCAAAATACTCTGAGTGTCCAAAACAATATCAAGAAAAGACTGAGTGAAAATCATAACATATCAAGTGAGGAAAAACTGTGAAAACAGCCCCCCAAGGGGTAAACAGATCGGCACAAGGCCCCAAACATGGCTTACAGCCCAAATCATATCAACATATATCAATACCATTAAGCATAGGCTTAAAAATCGGTTTAGCAACTCAATAGTCGCCTAAATAGTGAATATATTTCCAAAGTTTCAACCTTTGCATTGCAAAACCCGTGAAAGGGTGCATAGTCCGGGGTTTCATACTCTCAGGACACGATTTAAAGACATTACTTACCTCAAAACTAGCCCGGAATTATTCTGCAACACGTTTCCCTCTCGTATAAACTTTCGAAGGCTCCAAATCTACCAAGTTCAGATTTTTATCATCAATTTATGCTTAAGGAATGATTTCCAATCGAAAAATATCAAATTTAGATTTAAAATCCGAATTCGGTCAAAACCCGACCCTCGGGCCCGCATCCTCAAACTCAAAAATATTTATACCAAACTGTTCTTCTTCATCTCACGAGTTCGTACATATAAATAACACTAAAATCTGAGCTCGTTTGACCCTTCAAATCAATCCTTAAAGGTCTCTTAAACTCAAGCCCTAATCCCTCAGTTTCACTTTGAAATCATCAATCAAATCCCAAAAACGGAGATGGATTCATGAAATATAAGAAAAAAACCGAGTAGAGAACACTTACCCAATCCATATAGTGAAAATCTCTTCCAAAATCGCTCAAATCCGAGCTCCCCAACTCAAGATATGACCGAAAGAACAAACCTTTGTTTTGTATATTTGTTTCTCCAGCTATTCTGCCTCGATTCTCATGTCAAACAATCCCAAAACTCACGTTTTATGCTTCCAATGGATTCCTTGTGGCATTCTAATCAATTTAGGCTTTTGAATCAGTCAATTTGACCTTATAATGAAGCAGATATGTAGGTTTTAAGGTTTGCAAGTAGTACAGGTTTTTAATACGCCGTCAGGGGCAAATTCGTAATTAACCTGAAAAATCTGGCAACCTTGGTAAAATGACCATAAAATCCTCATACGATGTCCAAATTCGACAACTCTTTTTGCTACGGGTCCGTAATTACGATACGGATCTAATGCTTCATTCAAAACAGCAATCGAAGCTCATTTGTTTAATATGATATCATTTATGCTTGAAGAAACGACGTCAAAGCATAAGAAAAACGACCACAACGCAGCCCAAACCTATCCGAAACTCACCCGAGCTCCTCGAGACCCCGTAAGAACATACTAACAAGTCCCATTACATACCTTGAACTTAGTGAACCTTAGGAACACCCAAAATTACTCCAAAACATCAGATCTACATCGAATTCAAGCCTAAGAACTTCTAAATCTCCAACTTTCGTCTATTCAAGCTTAATTCTACACCGGACATCACAAAATTATTCTGAACACACTTCTAAGTCTCAAATCACCTAACAAAGCTATCCGATCCATAAAATCCGTATTCTGAGGTCGTATACCAATAAGTCAACTCTCAGTTGACTTTTCCAACTATAAGGCTATTTTTAAAGACTAAATGACTAAATTCTCACTACAACCATCTGAACCCGAGCCTACCAACTCTAACACATCAAGAACAGTATAACCAACCTATGAACAGTAATTTTTAATGCAAGTTCTACGTAACGACCGACGGGGTCGTTACACTACTGAGGCTGGGAAGGGCTGGAGGCTTGGTTTTTGGCTTAGAGAAGGGATAGCATATCTCGAAGAATTGCCTCATTCTTCTCCTTTTATTTAGCATGATTAGTTCTTAGAGCATCCCTCTCAGATTCAACCTCTGCTAAACGGTTCTTCAGCCGAAGTATTTCTGCATCCTTCACCCCACTTTCCTGCACTAGTGCTCTGACTTTGCTGTTCACATGTGTCTTCCTAGATGAACCAGGTTCATTGGCAATGACATTTACCTCATAGTCATAAGCCAGAAGGGTATTTATGCTAAAGTGATCCTTGCTTGTGGCTATCTCTGCCTTCTTTAGAGGCACCTTGTAGTGAACAAGTACAGAGGTAAGAATGAATTCATATGGAATGGCATGGGCTTTGGAGCTATTCACCACTCTGTCCAGCAGCTGAATGATGAAGTATGGCCAATTTATCTTCCTCCCACTGTCCAAGCACTCCATCAGATCTAAATCCATGTAGTTAGCAATATGCCTCCTCTCCTGTCTTGGCAGTACACACTTGTTGATAAACTCAAATACCACTTTGTGAGGGGGCTTCATCTCACTCTTGTAGACTGCCTTATAGTAATCATATCCTTCAGATGAAATGCCAAGGATCTCTCCTAATTCTTGGGCATCAAAAGAAATTTTTATCCTCTTCACTTGGCTAGTGACTCTGCCATCCTTGATAACAGCATTGGCCATGAATTCGACCATCTCATTTCTGGCCAATCGCCCATCCAACTGAAGAATCATGTCTTTCCAGCCCTGCACCTCCAGTTTATCCAACAATAAGACCATGCATGCTTCATCCAAATCTTTCAAAAACCTCCCTTTCAGAATGGTATGGTTCCCAAATTTTGTCAAATTATCCTTCTCTCCATCCGAATCAGCTCCATCCTCATCACTCCAGTCATCTTCTTCAGCACTTTGCACTTTCTTGGGTTTCACTGTAGACCTAGTTCTCTTGGCTACAGTTGAGGGTTCAACAAACACATGTGCAGACTTCTCTTGGCTTTCTTTGGTTTTGGAGTCTGAATCTCAACCTCTGCCATTTGTTAACCTTGATGGACCAGGTCCATCTCATCAATCTCAACAGCCTCTACAGGCTCAGCAACTTTCTCCTTTTCCTTTGCATCCCTCTTTCTCTTACTCTCTTCAAAGGCTTTCTGTAACTCCTCTTCACTCTGCATTAGTATGCTTCTTGTGGTTCTTCCTCTTGGAAGAGGAATTATAGAATCAGCATATGGAGTGGCTTTCCTCTTCTTACTTGCTCCAGCTGTCCCAGAATTTTGAGCCTTGGGAGTTCTTTTCTTCTTTGGCTTATAACCGTCACCTAACTTCTTCAGAAAATCTGCTAAGGTTTCCTCAGTAGATGAACCAGGTTCTCCTGATTCACTTCCCCATGACTTCTTGGCTCCCTCTCCTACTACTACTGTTTCAGTACCACATATAGCCAAACTAGTAGTTTCTTCCCATGTTACCCTCGCTTCACTCTGACCTCCCTCTCTCTCTTTTTCTTTCTCAATTTTATTTTTACTACCTCTTCTTCTTATTTCCGGAAACTCCACATCTATCACAAACCCAACCAAAACAAATATGTTTTCTAAGTTCTCCGTTATTTCAAACACAGTCTCAGAAGTGATCTTTGTTACAGATGATACCTCTTCAGAATCAGATGATCCTGGTGCTTCCTCAGTAGCTGATTTAAACGAGTCAATTGAATTATCTAATTCATGTGCCTGACTAGCTTGAATTTTGGCATTCATTTTTCTGGCCAGAGAACCTATGGCTACTATTTTTCTAGCGAGCATCTTAACCCTCCTTTTTCTGGGTTCGGGGTTTGGACTAGTTTGAGGAATAGTGGGACTGGGTTGAGACAGAGTAGGACTTAGTGATGGAGGTGTTGAAGAAGTCGAAGATGGAGTAGCATGTGGTGGAGTACCAGGGTTGTCCAAAGGGTTAGACATTTTCGATTGAAGATGGAAGAAGAAAATTTGGATTGAGAATGAAGGTAAAGGAAGATGGAAGGGTTTCGACGGTTGTAGAGCTGGTGAGTGATTTTAGAGGTGATGATGGGGGTTTTAAAATAAAGGAGTAATTAATATATAATGGCAGCTTTTTGGGTCAAATAGAGGTCGTTTCACCTCTGCAACTGATCATTTAGAGGTGACGGTTACAACCTTCCTAGGTTCTAGGCGGTTTAATTTGATGGGAATCTTAGGGTAGACGGAACTGGTTCAAAAATGGGATAAGGATAGATTTTGAAAAGATCTTGATTAGGTAGAGTTCTTCTCATGATTAACTATTAATATTTCAAAGTGTGTATAGTGAAGAACACATACCTCGCCTTTCAGATGAACTAGGTTCATCATGTCAAAATCCTCTTGATTAAGCCTCAATTTTCAACAATAGAGAAAACAGCATTAATAACCAGTGAGTCATATCAAAACATAGCAAAAGAGTATGTTATTTACAGCATGAGACTAAGTAACAATTAATCTGATTATTTAAACAAATTTCAGAATTTCTAGCCAAAATTTCTTTTTTTCATGTACATTCTGAACTGGTTCAATTAGGTGGTCTTAATCATCCCTAACTCTAACTTGTTCCTTTCAAAATTCTCTCTACTTGGTGCTTTTGTAAAGATGTCAGCAATCTGTTTATCAGTAGCACAAAATTCAATAAAGATCAATCCCTTCTCATAATTGTCCCTTAAAAATGATGTCTAACATCTATGTGCTTTGTCCTTTTATGATGAACGGGGTTCTTTTTCATATTTATAGCACTGGTGTTATCACAAGATAGGGATGCATCCAACATCGATTCTAAAATCTATCAATTGTTGTTTAATCCACAATAGTTGAGCACAACATGAGGCTGCAACCACATACTTAGCCTCAGCAGTAGCACATAATTTTGCTTTTTAGTGGCCCAAGACACGAGACATGAGCCCAGAAAATGTGCCATACCTGAGGTGCTCTTTCTATCCACTAGAAAACCTGCATAGTCAGCATCAGCATATCCTACAAGATTGAAGTTACTATCTTTTGGATACCAAAGACAGGGATCAGTGGTGCCTTTTAGGTATCTCAAGATTCTCTTCACAACAGTTAAGTGGGATTCCTTTGGATTAGCCTGAAATCTTGCACAAAGCCCTATGCTGAAAATAATGTCAGGTCTACTGGCAGATACAACAATGAACCAATCACTCCCCTATAGAACTTTTGATCAACAGATGAACCAGGTTCATCTACATCCAATTTTGTGGTTGTTTCTATAAGAGTATCAATTTCTTCAGAGTCTTCCATTTTAAACCTCTTAAACAACTCTTTAATATACTTTTGTTTGTGGATCATAGTTCCATTGGAATTTTGTTTAATTTAAGCCTAAAAAGAAATTTAGCTCACCCATCATACTCATTTCAAATTCACTCCCCATTAATTTAGCAAATTCTTTACTTAGCTTATCAGTAGTTGCTCCTAAGATTATGTCATCTACATATATCTTAACTACCAAGAGATATTTAACTTTTTCCTTCAAGAATAAAGTACTATCAATTTTACCTCTCTTGTAGTCATTTTCAAGCAGAAATTTTGATAATCTTTCATACCACGCTCTGGGAGCTTTCTTGAGTCCATATACTGCTTTGTCAAGTTTGTACACATGATCTGGATTCTCCTTGTTCTCAAACCCTGGAGGTTGCTTGACAAACACTTCTTCCTTGAGATAGCCATTTAAGAAGACACTTTTGACATCCATCTGATGAAGAGTGAATTCCATGTAAGCACGAAAGTTTTTGAGGAGTCTTATTGCTTCCGATCTTGTCACTGGAGCAAAAGTCTCATCATAGTCTATGCCTTCCTCCTGACTATATCCTTGTACAACCAATATTACCTTGTTTCTTGTCAATGTTCCATCTTCATC
Organism: Nicotiana paniculata; assembly: GCA_005239505.1. Taxonomy (NCBI): domain Eukaryota; kingdom Viridiplantae; phylum Streptophyta; class Magnoliopsida; order Solanales; family Solanaceae; genus Nicotiana; species Nicotiana paniculata. Next base: position 102,735 of record ML317236.1, on the reverse strand, counting down.
AAGTTTGTTTCTGAAAACCCACTTTGTGCCAATTACTGATCTATCCAGGGGTCTTGGTACCAGATGACAAACTTGACTCCTTTAAAATTGGTTGAGCTCATCTTGCATTCCATTTACCCAGTCTGCATCCTGCAAAGCCTCAGCAACAGTTTTAGGTTCAATCAGATATAGAAAGACATCAAAAGCACAAAGATTTTTCAAAGAAGATCTAGTTTTGATTCTAGAGGTTGGATCAGTGAAAATGTTATCAATAGGGTGAGAACTTTGATATCTATAAGTTTCACAACCAACTGGTTACTCCTTGAGGTTCCTTCAATGACTTGTTGCTGTGGAACAGACTCAGGCATAGGTTCCAATGAATTTTGGAAATTATTTTGTTATGTTCCCCCTGTCATGTTTCCTGGGATGGATGAACATGTTCCATCACCTGTTCCTTCCTCCAGTGTTTCTCCAATTTGGACTGATTTTCTAACCAGCCCAATTTCTTCATCCTCTCGTTCTTGTCTCATAGAAAGAATGTTAGTTTCATCAAAAACTACATGCACACTTTCTTCAACACACATAGTTATTTTGTTATAAATTTTACAAGCCTTACTATGTGAAGAATATCTCAAGAATACTCCCTCATCACTTCTGGGATCAAACTTACCTAGGGAGTCTTTTCTATTGTTGTGCACAAAGCATTTACAACCAAAAGCCCTAAGGTGGGATATATTAGGCTTTCTCCCTTTAACTAACTCATAGAGAGTCTTCTCTACAAGAGGTCTGGTCATGCACCTATTTATGATATAGCATGTAGTATTAATGGCTTCTGCCCAGAAACTATGGGTTAGTTTGCTAGAAAGAAGCATACTCCTAGCCATATCTTCAAGTGTCCTATTCTTTCTTTCAACCACTCCATTTTGTTGTGGATTTTTCTAGGGGCAGAAAAATTGTGATTTATGCAATGCTTATCACAGAATTCGGCAAATTTAGCATAGTTAAATTCAGTGTCATGATCGGACCTAATTGATGCAAGTTGATTTCCTAATAGTTTTTGAATTTTTCTAACAAAATAGGTAAACATGTCAAATGCCTCATCTTTAGATGTCAGAAATAATGTCCAGGTAAATTTAGAATAGTCATCAACAAGCACCATAACATATCTCTTACCATCTTTGCTTAATGTTCTCATAGGACCACAAAGATCCATATGGACCAATTCTATCGTTCTAGTGGTACTTACCACCTTTCTTGCTTTTAAAAGAGGATCTTACTTGCTTCCCCCTTGCAAAAGCCTCATAAACTTTGTCTTCCTTGAACTTAATGTTAGGCAGACCTATCACTAATTCCTTGGAGACTAATTTGTTGAGCTGACTCAGACTTGCATGTCCAAGTCTCTTATGCCAAAGGAGGGGATCACTGTCCAACACACTAAAGCATGTTAATTCATTTTCTGAGAGTGTGGACAGATCTATGATGTATATATTGTTCACTCTTTTTCCTTGCAAAATAATCTTGTCATTGATAAGATTTATTACAAAACATTTTGTAGAGGTGAATGCTCCCAAGTTACCTCTGTCACACGGTTGTGACACACTGATTAGGCTATATTTCAAGCCATCTATCAGGTAGACATTCTTAATAGAACGTGTGTCATCCTTACCTACCTTACCAACCCCAATGGTTTCACCTTTCTTTCCATTTCCAAAGGAGACATTTCCTCTTTTGAGGTCCTCAAGTGAAAGGAACTGGTCCTTGTTGCCAATCATGTGTTTTGAGTAGCCACTATCCATGTACCATATTTGGCTCTTTCCTTTCACTTGAACCTACAAAAGAAAATCAGGGATTAGTCTTAGGAACCCAAACTAGTTTTGGTCCCTTTTTATAAGTAAAAGGATGAATTAAATTCCTTTTATCCCAATTTGGTAACCAATTCTTTCCTCGAACAAAACTTTTATTCTTTTGACTTGCCTGCTCTTTTGCATTGCATTCATTTTTGTAGTGACCATTCATACCACAGTGGGTACAAATTTTGTTCTCAGGAAGGGTGAGGTACTTGATTTTAGGATCCCATTTAGGCAGCTGACTCCCAAAGCCAAGTCCTCTCCTATTGCTACTATGATGTTCATGTAGCCATGTCAAAGCATCAGAGGATCTGTTCCATTTACAAGTTCTGTCTAGTTCATGCTTGACATTACCAAGTTCCTCCTTCAACACTCTTATTTGTTCATCCTTCCTATACAACTCATCTTTTAGTTTACCTACATTTTCTTCTAAGGTGAGTTGAGAGTTGTCATCTATCTTCTTACTGGTTCCTAGTTTCAGTTTTAGATTTTCAGATTTTAACTCTAGGACATTTGTCTCAAGTGGATGAACCTGGTTCTTCAGAGCAGTGTTTTCACTCACAGTCTCACTGACTCTGAGTTCCAGGTCTTTACACTTTGCTTTTAAAATTACACACTCCTTAGACAGTTGTTCCTTTTCCTTATTAATTACTTCAGATTTATCAATAAAATCTAGCAGTAATTCAGAGAGTTTTTCTTTGGACAAGAACATAATCTTGTCTTTGAGATGAAATATACTTACCTCAGATTCCTCATGAGATTCCTCATCTGATTCACCAATTTCCATAAATGATTGTTCATCTCCATCTTCATCATACCATAGCCTTTGTTGATACTTTGTTCTTCTTGGGATGAACTGGTTCCTTCTTCCTGTTCCTTCGTTCAGACCTTTTCTTTTTCCATTCAACTTCCCACTGAGGGCAGTTCTTGATGTGATGATCGGTCTTCCCATATTTGTAGCAGCCCTCATTAGTCATTTTTTCTGGTACCCATGCCTTGTTATAGTTTCCACATCTTGAGGATCCCTTTCCTCTCATAAGATATTTCTTGAAATCCTTGGTGATCATAGCATTTTCATCTTCTTCCAGATCTGCTCCTTCAGTGATTCTCAATGCCAGAATCCTTTCCTTCTAGGGAGCATCCATCTTCGTTGTCTGTATTCTAAGTTCATAGGCAGTAAGATTTTCAATTAACTCATCCAGTTTGAGAGTTGCAATATTCTTGGATTCTTGAATTGCAGTGATCTTACTCTCCCAAGAGACTGGCAGAACCCTTGTCAAAATCTTCTCAACCTTATCTTCCTCAAGAAGAGTCCTTCCAAGAGATTTCAGTTCATTAGTCAGTGTGGTGAACCTAGTTTACATCTCTTGAATGGTCTCTCCTTCTTTCATAGAGAAATTCTCATATTGAGAATATAGTAAAGTACCTATGGATCTCGTCACTTGAGCAGTTCCTTCATGAGTCACTTGCAAAGTGTCCCAAATTTCCTTGGTAGTAGTACAACTTTGAAATCTGCTGTACTCATCTGGACCAAGTCCAAACACAAACCACTTCTTGGCCTTAACATTTTTCTCCCACTTTATTAAATCCTCAGCAGTGCAGGCAGCTCTTGTCTTTGGCACGTCTACTCCTTCAGAATTCGTCTTCATGGTGGCCAAGATACCATCAATAACAATATCCCATAGCTCATAGTCTTCTCCAATTATATGGTATCTCATCATGTTCTTCCACGACGAATGGTACTGGCCATTGAAGAGTGGAGGCCTAGCAGTTGATTGTCCTTCCCAGTTCCCAGGTGGTGCACTCATTTTGATCTTCTCCTAAGGTGTTAGCCTCTTCAAGGATAACCTGCTATGATACTAATTGATATTTTAAACGTCAATACCACACAAGAGGGGGTGATTTGTGTGGTGTCCGATCTTCGCGTGCACTAGTTATAGAAGGACCAGGTTCTTCTATGTGTTCCAATCTCTAGTGTTTGCAGAATAATAAATACAGAAAATAAAGAACACGGAGATTTTTACGTGGAAAACACCTGGCTCAAAAGGTGAAAAACCACGGCCTACTTCCTAGTAGGATTTTCCCAAACTCTTTACTAAATCAGTGAGCGAAACAACATTTACAAAAACTCTTTTGTAAACCTAGGATTACCTCTAATCCCGTTGTAGCACACAGTCTCTAACTGTTGCAACAATTTCAAGTTAACTCTAACTTGAAACACACAATACCTATTATAAACGCTTCTAGATAAAGCTGAAAAGGTACAAGTTGAAATCACCTACTACAAGTAAACTAGACTAAAATACAACAGTTGAAACTGGTTCTTCTAGTTGATTCAAGTAGCTTCAGAGTCGCACACTTAAATCTCACGAACTGCTTGCAAAATTGCCTTGCTAATTTGCTCTCAATTCTTGCTTAACTTCTGCTTTTGTGCGTACCTATACAATAAGAACAATCCACAATATATAGGATTAGTAGACGAAAGATTTACTAGAGTTCTAATGCTACTCTTCCTTGGTGGAAGAGTTCTAGTTAATCTCAAATCCTTCCTTATCTTTGATTCTGTTCTTACTAAATAAGGAGTCTTTCTCCTTATCATTTTGCAATCTTTTCGATCAGGAGATATCTCTTATTTTCCAGATTTCATTTATCTCCTGCATGTGCACCTCACGTGCCTTAACTCTGCATGTGTATATGTCTCCAGTGATAGACCTGGTTCATCTGTGAGTTACTTTGTCAATCTTCAAAATCATTCAATTTCCTGGGCCAACAGAACCTACATAGACTTGTGTAAACTACCCACTAATTTCACCAAATTGTTATTCAGTCGAGTCAACAGAGTTAAAAAGTGTGATTATACTAAGCAATTGGTGTCACAAGTAACTATTAATCAAGCAACAAATAATTGTTGTGTATTCAGTAGAGATGAATATTCCAGGGTTGAGATCAATTTACCAATCCTGTTGCGTTCTAATTAACTTTTTCTTTCATACAATTCGCTTGTGGTTGCTAATTAATCGGCTCTCGTAGTATTCTCCCGAACTGCTACTCGCCTATTCAAAATTGATTAACGCATGTATTCCTATGGAATCAATCTATTAAGAACGCATTAAGATTACTATATTCAAATTGAGCATGGTGACTAAGTATATTCCTATCGTAACCACAGATATGCCCCCTACTCAAAATTAAGACCATGCCCCCGCACTCAGAATTAAGATCATGCCCTCTTCAATTCTTATCTAAACTAGACGTCCCCAAGCATAGCATAGATAGTAAAGAGAACCTAATTGTTGGACAGACCATCAAACAATTAATCACAGAATTGAAAAAATAATCATGTATTAGCAAATTATAATCAAGGTTAAGTCAACTTCAAACGACAATGTTCATGGTTATATTCACAACCCCGGTTTTTATGAGTATTAGCTACCCATGATAAAATCAAAACAATTTTACAAGTGATGAATAGTTGAAAATGCTAAGAAAGGTGAAGAAAAACTGAGAACCCTTGCTCCGGAGTGTTCCGTGTGTGTATTTTCCTCTCAAAGTAGCATCTCTCCCTTCAAAATAGGTTTAGACTTGCTTTTATACGAGTTAGGGTTTCTTGGGTCGAAATAACTTTGTCCCGGTCGAGGTAGAAAACTTTCCCGTCACCCAGTGCCCAGGGTAGCGTGGGGCGCTGGCCGTGACGCTGGGGATATTCATGCCTCTGATTTATGTGCCACAGGTTGCGTCCCACGCTAGCCTAGGCGCTACACTGTGGCCTTTTTCCATTCGTTCCCTTTTTTGCTTCAAATCGCGCATTCGTCCCACATTGCCTCCGGATGATTCCTACACACAAGCATACCACGAATTAGCACAAATTATTGTATTACACATCCGAAATCTACGAAATATAAGTAAAATACGAAGCAATAAACATATAAATATACTTTAAGCCAAATATCATAACTCGTCTAGAAATTCCTTTGGCACTACATCTGCAAGTCGAGAGTGAAGTGGATTCACCTCTTGTGAGAAGAACGAAGTAGATGCTTGAGATTTAAGACAAGGCCTTTTGTAACAAGAATAGACAACATCTACTTTATATGTTTGCTTTAATTTATTACAGTTTATTTTTTGTGGTTGTGCTATTCCAGTCTGTCCAATATTATATCATAGATGAAATCATTTGATTGGTGCTTGCTGATTTGCTTATGCTACTTCAATGTCATTATTCATTTCTAGATCCGGAGTCTCCTCGTAGAGAACCTCAGACATCATCAAGAACTGCTCCTATTGCTCAAAGTATAGGTATAAAGTTGTCTTCACTGGACTTCGGCTCGTGAACTAAAGACACAGGAAGAACTGGGTAATTTCAACGCAAAACATGAGGAATGAATCATGGGATATTTCTGAATTCTTCTGGCTCCGATAGATGCACTAGCTGGGTGTTACAGTCCCTATATCCTTAAGTGGGAACCAACCTCACTTTCATGTTTCGTGGAGCTATAATTATCATCTTCACCAGTTTTGAACATACTGTGAAGTTTTGATGGCTTGTTAACTAGGGCGTTCGTCAGTAGTAGCACTTATCAACATGGATCCAGGATTTGAAGTTTTTAGGGTTCAACCTTTAAGGTTTTTTAGCACTAAACTATGTTCTTAAAATTATCCGATTCATATCTACTCTTTATTGTAAATTTGGTATAACATTAAATTCATGCTCCAGGTCAAAAGTACTATGTTCATATAAGCTCAGTGCCACAACGCTACATCTGCTTCTGCTTATCATCCCTATTGGACTGGAGAACTGCAAATCCTTTTCACTTCTCAGTCTTCTGCTATGCGAATATCCGATTTATGTCAAAAGTGGATCAACTTATTTCTGGCTGCAAATGCTCTAATTAAAGCTGACTTTTCCATTGACTTGTTTTGGTAAGACTAACAAATAAATGGTGCGTTGAATGGAACAAATCATTGACATTCAAAAAATGTGTTATTTACTTTGTAATTTGTCTCAACTTTGTTTCAGTCCATTATTCTTCTTGTACTCTGGTTTTTTTTTGGTCGTTGGTAAAGTCAAGAGGCTTCATATGACACGTAGATGACAAGAAGCGGCTGCAATACTGAAAACCCATTATCTCAATAGTTTAATGAATGTGCAGATTTAGTCAAACCCCAACCAAGATTTTTAAAGAATACCATTTGATAAGCAAAGGCCAAGCCATGATTTCGAGCTTTCAATGTCCCTAGAAGTAAGAAGTATGTCCGCGTGTTTTAATGAAAATGCCGAAAAAACCTAATTCAGCTCCACGTAAGATAGTCAAAGTACGGTTGAGCAATCGATAAGTCAGTCCTTTATTCTTTATTTTATAAAATTTGGATTCGAAGAGGGAGTCAATTCACGTACTTTATGAAATTTATGAATTTGAAATTATAGTTCTTTTATGCTATTGAATTCTAAGTTAGTAATTTGTATATATTTAAAAAAAAAAATTAAACAAATATATAATTTGATCTAAAATTATTGGGTTCAGCCCACCGCCCTAAGGCTAGCTCCACCTTGTTGATAAGACATTTTAAGTTATACGGAATCAATTTCTATCACAAGTGCACGATCTCACGTTAATATTTGATGAACTTTAAATCCTTCTAGATATCTTCTATACACTTCAATTTTCAAGTGGACTTTCATCCATTAACCATATTAATATTCCCACATGCCACATTGTATACTCTCGAAGGAATAAACTGACTTGATCAAAATGTTCGACACCAATCATTTTAATTCTTGGAAATGTTCGCCTTTGATGGTAGAAGTCATCCTATTTGTGCGGTTGGGAATTGAAATCAAAATCTGTTTAGTTTATACGTTAAATCTGCATTACTAGTCTCTAAATTACTTATTTTTTCATGACTTGTTCTGAGCCCTTCTTTTATTCATTTTAGGATGGAGGTAGAGCTTGTTTGGTCTAGACTTCATATTCTATAGAGGTTTTTGAAATAAATTTCCTCCGGCTGCCTGTTTTTTAAGTCTAATGGTACAATCATATTATGCATGTGGTGCAACAAGTAATGTAGTCTAACTAAAATAACTTAATTTAATTAATATACACGATAATTTCAGTATCTCCTACGCTCCCTTTTCCCATTCCGACTTCCTCTCCCCGACCCCCTCCAAATAAAATTGAGAAAGTGATACTATATAGTCGTTCTCAAAATAATGGTCAAAAAGATATATACTTATTGTATATTTTGTATATGTGTGTGTATTGTTTACCCGTAAAACGGTACAAATAAATTTATTGCGTGATTTATAAACAAACAAACTGATTTGATCTCAAAATGATAAATAAATTAAATGAAAAATAAGAGTTAGCGTTGAGGTCGAAGGAAATGACAAGTCTGGTTCCGGGAGCAAGGCTTCTGAATACAACGATAAACAATTCTAAACAAAAAATAAAATTGTATTATTTAGCTTGAGAATAAAATGTAGCATAAGTTTTACTAGAGATTTCGTATCCTACAATGGTTGTTGAAGCCACTATTTATAGCTATACCTAGAGAACAAGATTCTAGGATTAAGCCCCTCTTAAAAGACAATAAAGGAGGCAATTAACGAATATATAACGGTAGGCCATGAATGCAAAATTCTCTGCAACGGTTGCATATTTAATACTGAGAAATATTCTTCATTAAATGCCATCAGTTGACAAACATTCGTTTGCTTCTGTTGACCACATCATTTTCATGATCTACTCGGTACCAGTCGGAGTTGTTGTCCTCGGTCTCGGTTTTCACTCGATTTATCTTTTATTTGTCTCTGGTTCCACGTTTCATGCAATTATTCGAGCATTTACTATAAACCAATTTTACTCTATACATATAGTCCCCGTGCTTTTCGATGCCGCATCTTTGTGTCATCGGGAAGTTGATAAAGATTTATTTCTTGGCGGGAAACTTTCTGAACTCTTCTGAACAATTTCTGAGGCTTGATAAGACGCACGTCTCCTCACATTTAATACCCCGTACACATGTTACCCAATGATTTAGCAATATCTTTGTCGGTTCTCGAGGTAATCATGACCACGATTTTAGTCGACTATACCTTTACTTATTCGCTCATTCTTCCTCTTTCACTTCTAACAACTTCATAAGCTTTCTTAACCTATTTGCACTTAACTTCCTTCTGCTTTCATATCTCTCTGATCTTCTTCAAAAACCTCTATCATCTCCTTATTATTATGGTTTCCCCTACTAAATCTTTTAAGGACTCTGTTTTCTCTTTGGTGGAGGCTAAAAGAGGAGCAAAGATAAGCAAGTTGATGCTAATGCTGATCCTCCCACGGTGAGCACCATCATACCTAAACATCTGAAAATTGCCAACGACTTCCAAGAGAAGTTCCCCACTTCAAATTTTCGAACTTGGGTTGTTGGTAAATATTTTTTTCTATTAGCCATTTCAGTATTCCTGCTGTGAATGAGGATTATGACTGTCAATCCCTAAATATCATTGCTCCCGACCTGGTGGAGCGGGTAAACTTCACTAAGACCGGGTAACTTTTATTGCGCAGGGGACTTGACCTCATGATCTTGGAATTCTACCAGCTGTATCAAATTTGCTTAGCACAAGTAGGCCCCTCTGAGTGGCGAACGGTGGCTAGTCTGCAGCTGTGCTTGGAAACAAGGGAGACCCTCATCCTAGCACATATGATGAACCTTTATCCCTCAAAATCTTTCGTGGGGGAGTAATAAACTTCAGCAAGCGTGGCCACCATGCTTTGCTTACCAGCATGGATGATAACAATGATCGTGGATGGATGGAGCGGTTTGTTGTCATTTCTACCAGGGATATCATCCTGACTACAACTCCATCTTTATGAATTCTGGAATCGTTCACGTAAGTTCAAAGTTTGTCCCTTTCTCCGAAAAAAGTTGTTTCATGTCATTGCTAACCCTTTTTTCTTTCATTATTTCAGCTACTCGGTGGATACCACCAAGGGTTGAAGGCCTTGATCGATGGGTTCAGAAGATTCTGGACATCACTACACCAGAGACCCGCCGGTAGAAGGAGTTGGCCCCAAAATACGGGTGGAAAGACAAGAACCATGGTAAATTGACTCTTTATTCATTCTGCCTTTATATACAAGAAAAATCTCTAAACCCTACCTTTTTGTTTGATTCAAGCCTCCCGCAAGGTTTTGTTTCCTACCCCGAGGAGGATATTTTGGCCGATCCCACAGAGGTTGTGAGGTTGTTGCATGAGGCTCTCATTCGGACATGTGCCCTCAGGTTTACTTCTGGTGCAGGCGCTTCTTCTCGGAGTCCCCAGCTAGAGAATAATCAACCAAAAAGGCGGCATTCTTCCTTGGTCGGGGGTAAAATAATAAAGTGAAGAAAACCACGCCCGAGTCAGCCGCAACCACTATGGTTATTGACGATAATGGGGAAGCTAGTGATGAAGAGGCTTGCCTCAAAAGGATACAATGATCTTCATCAGCTCAATAGAATGCTCAATCTGGAGAGCCTAAAACCCCAACTGAGGGTGAGGTCTGTGCACTCTAGGGAAGAAGGGATTTAGTGGAGAATGTTGATTCTCCATTTCCGGTCCCAGTTGCTGCTCAGGGTCTTATGAGGTCGGATACCAGGCCTCTTCTTCCATTGGTTGGTGAGAAACCAACAAACAACACTTCCTCTGCCGCAGCTGCTTCTCAACCTACAACACCATCAGTTTCATCTCCATCTACACTAGTTGTGCCTTCATCACCAATAACTGCTACATATCCTTCCCCGGGTGCAGATTCCCGAGGGTAGGATGTCCCTCATCCCCCGTCCCTTGACCATGAGAATTTGGGGCACAACTATTCACCCTCTTCTGTAGATTCCAAAGTGAGCAAGAGCGTCTATCTCTCGGTCTAAAAAGATTGCCACCTGATATCCAGACCGGTGGAACTTGCCAACTATCTAAAGTCGGTGGCTTCGGAGAAAGATAAGAAGAAAATACACTCTCTTTCAGGGAAGTGTATGTTGAGTAACACCATGCACAATGCAACAGCGGTACCGTACTAGTTCATTTACTGCTTATATCTATTTGTCTTGTTACAATAGGGTTTCTGACTTTGATCTTTGTTTCGCAGGCCAACTTCCTTGCTTCCGAGGGTCTTTAGAGATTAATCCTTGACAAAGAGGGACGTATGTCCGAGCGGGATCAACTGTTGGCCGAGAGGAATCAACTTGTAGCACGCTTCCCGGTGCTAGAGGCGAAAGTTTCTAAAGATGCCGAGCTTGAGTTCCAGTTGTAATAGGGTGAGCAAGAGTCAATGGCTCACATTCAAGAAGCAACTCAGCTGCATGCACAAATATAGGATGCAAAGGCTAGGTGGGGTGAATCTCAAGATTCTGCTCTTGCTGCTACCGCGCGCGAGTCTGCCTCTATTGAACTAGCAAATAATTTGGAGGCAGCTTTGAACTCCAAAGTTGAAGAGGTTGCTGCTGCCAATGAGAAGCGGGCCCGAATGGAAGATAGGTATACAAAGACCGTGGAACAAAATAATGTTCACATAACTACAATTCGTGATCTTGATCTTAGCCTCAGTGCCATGAGGTCCGATCGGGATGGCCTTTTGACCAAGGTTGATAGGCTTAAAGCAAAACTTCAGTACCAAGGGGATTCCTTCATTATTGATAAAACACACTTTATGTACCATATGAGGAGGAAAACCTTGGAATAGGCCAAAACGGGCGTTATTGATATCGATGATGAGATCACCAAGGCCTGAATGCTGGAGTTAACTGCTCGAGAACGTCTCTTGTCTAAGCCTGATGCAAATGATTCTTCTAGTGCTGGCTCCGAGTTTTCGAGAACTGAGGAGGAACTTGAAGAGAATAACGATGAAAGCTAAGATCTTGCGCAATCGGTAGATCCGCCTACGTCTCTCGGGGGCGTAGATGCCTCTTCCCCCGAGTTTCTGTGGCGACGAAGTTTAGCCTTTCTGCTTTCTTTTGTTTTGGTTGTTTCCTTTTGTATTTTTGTACTTATGCCGCTTGGCATATTTGATAGATAAAAGGACCTTTTTGTTTGAGCATTGCACAAAGCTCATTCTTTTTGCGTCGAATTAAGTAAGGCTTCAGGTGTTTTTTCTTCTGATAGCTTTTGGGTTCCGGGCATAAAACCTTATGGAACCAACCCTTTACTATGAGATTTTCATAAAAGAGGGTCCTCTTATGTTTATGGTGTTCTTGAAGAGGACGTCTCCTGTTTATTTCGGCACTAACATTTGAAGTTTTCAGTTAACTTTCAAATGATAAAATCAGTTCATCGTTTGGACAAGAAATAAGATAACAATAAAAATGACTTCATTATTATTCATTCTATCTTCAAAGTACAGATGCATTCGTTTGCTAAAAAAGAGAAATTGCCAATACATGTGGCTAACTTGTACAACTTGTTTCTACGGGGCTAGTTGCGTTGTCCCTAGTCCCGATGACATTATTGTTCATGGGCCTCATAGTCCCAATTTTTTGTGGCAATCATGTTGTCGTATTCTCGTACTACTCCCCCCCCCCCCCAGTGTTTGAATGAGAAGTATGCGAATTGGAACACCAGAAGTCTTGCTCTTCTGAGGAAAAACACTTGTGAATGGTTGAATAGCCTTTGGTATGATAGCAAGTTTTACTTCCCTTTAGGAATTTTTCATTGAGCCAAAGACTATATAACCATCCCGCAGTGGTTTGTTGTTTCAATGCCTTGTCATTTAAAGGTCTTAACTTTGACGATTACATTTCCTTCATAGTATGCTTTCTGTTATTGCCTCGTTAAAAACCTTGCTAGAAAAATCCAATTGGAAAAAAATCTGGTCAAAGGAAAAAAGAGTGCAACACATAATTTTAGTGTAAGAAGGACCCATCAGCAATAATACCTTTTTAGGTGAGTCACGTTCCATTTACTTGACAACTTGATTCCATCTTGATTCTCTAGTTCGTATAATTCTTTCCCGATGATAGCTGAAACCCGATAGGGGCCTTCCCACATCGAACCCAAGTTTCCCCCGTTGAGCTCCCGGGTGTGCTGAGTCACTTTCCTCAAAATCAAATCTCTCACTTTAAAGTAGTGTGTCGAGGGTCTACTGCAAACAGCCTCTCTATCCTCCAAGGTAGGGGTAAGGTTTGAGTACACACTATTCTCTCCAGACCCCACGGTGTGGGATAATACTGGGTATGTTGTTGTTGTTGTCACTTTAAAGTGGCAGAGATTGGTCCTCCGGTTATAGTAGCTTTCCCTGAGCCACCATTCTTATATACGCCAAGTCCCTGTGTTCGTCAAGCAGCTATAGTTTGACCAACAATGCCTCATTATTTACTTCTTCATCTACCCGAAAGTACCGTAAGGTCGGTTCTCCTACTTCCATCGGGATTAGAGCTTCTTCACAGCATACGAGAGAGAAAGGTGTCTCCCCCGCGCTCGATTTTTCCATCATCGGGTATGCCATAGCACGCCTGGTAGCTCTTTAGGCCACTTGCCCTTGGTTGCTTTGAACCTCTTTTTGAGGTTTTAAATAATCACCTTATTAGTTGATTCCGCCTTCTCATTTGCGCTCGGATGGTGTGGTGAAGATGTAATTCTTTTATTTTTCAGATCTTCAAGAAATTTTGTGAATTTGTGGCCTACGAACTGTGGTCCGTTGTCTCAGTAAATATCCTTCAGTATTTCAAACCGTCAAATTATGTTTTCCCATAGGAAATCGACTACTTCGTGTTCATCGATGTTTTGGTAAGGACCTGCCTCAACCCATTTAGTGAATTAATCAGTTAAGATTAAAAGAAATCATACCTTCTCAGGACTCGGTGGTAGTGGCCCAACTATATCCATCCCCCATTTCATGAATGGCCATGGGGACAGTACCGAGTGAAAGAGTTCTACCGGTTGGTGCACCAATTATGCATGGCGTAAACACTTGTCGCATTTCTAAACGAATGCCTTCGCATCTTACTCCATCCGGGGTTAGTAGTATCCTGGCCTAACTAATTTTAGCACTAATGTATCTTCACCAGAATGATTCCCACAAATTCCTTCATGTACCTCTCTCATGACGTAGTCTGCATCCGAGGCTCCTAAACATCAGGACAACGAGCCTTGGAACGACATTCTATATAACTGTCCCCTCCCCCTAGAGGCTATAGTGAGTTGCTTTGGTGCAGACTGCCCGGGATGCCTTCGAGTCTTCGGGCAGTTTTCCATGCTGAAGATAATCGATAAACTTATTACTTCATCCCATACTAGGTTGGTTTTATTCACTTCATAATAACTGTCCACATCCAGTACCAGAATCTGATCACTTCCTCTCCATGGATGATCCCAAATTGGCTTATGTATCTGCTTCTACATTTTCTCTCGGGATGTGGGTAATCGACCACTCCCTGAGTCGTGTGAGTAAAGTTTGAACTTTAATCACTTACCGGTTACTCCTTTATGTCAAAGATCCCATAAGCTTGGTTTACCACCAATTGCGAATCACTTTTGATATCTATGACAACGAAGCCAAGTCCCCGGGCCAATTCAAATCCTACAATCAATGCCTCATACTCGACTTCATTGTTAGTTAAAAGAACAGTTTTTATGGCCTGCCTCAGGGTTTCTCCCAAAGGAGTGATTAGAACCACCCCAAGCCCATACCCTTTCACATTGGAAGCTCAGAGTCCAAACTCCTGATGTCGTTTCTAACACCATCACTGCTTCTTTTGCTTCCAGAGGCAGTAATCCAGGACTGAAATAGGCCACGAAGTCAGCCAAAACTTGTGATCTGATCGCAGTTATGGATTTTATTCAATATCAAATTCGTTAATTTCAACTGCCCATTTGGCCAACCGACCCGACAACTCGGGTTTGTGAAGGACAGTCCGAAGTGGAAAGGCATCACAACGGCTATCGGGTGACACTGAAAATAAGGCATATGCTTTTGAGAGGCGACTACGAGAGGTAAGGCCAGTTTTTCGAGGTGCAAATAACGAGTTTCCGCAATTGATAAAATTTTACTAACAAAATAGACAGGAGATTGCGTACTTTCATCCTCTCGGACTAGAACGGAACTCACCGCTACCTCCGAGACTGCTAAGTATATTAGTAGTTTCTCGCCTTCCTCAAGTTTTCATAGTAGAGGAGGTCTTGATAGATAACATTTATTACACCCCATGTTTTCGTACATGGAAGTACTCCATAAGTAAATTGATATAAGATCGGAAATGAGATGTTACGTCCCGCATTTTCGTACATTGAAGTTTCATCGTAAGTTAATCGACGTAAGTTCGGGGATGAGATTTATTTTGGGATTATAAGTATTACACTATTCCAAACAAGTGATAAGTTAATTTTTGAAGGTGAAAGGGTAAGCGAATCGAAGAAAATGAATTTCGTTAAAATTTGATATTTTGGGATAAAATATGGTCCGAGCTAAAATATCCGGTAGTTATGGACTAGTTCCATAGAAGGTACTACATAAACATGATCGTACGGTGTATAAATATATTAAAAGTGAGTTATAATTTAAGCAAGTTGAGATAATTCTTAATTATACAGATAATTGATAATTATCCAAAATATTTTGGATAAGACATAACGTGGCAAATTTTGCCTTGAAAAACATTATGACTCATGCATTATTAATATATGTGGCATGCTTAATGTACCTGAAGAAAGGGATAGTTGGCAACATTGTGTAAAGAACGAAAACATAAGAATTATTTTACTCCTTTCCATTCAATGTTTCACTTTAGAATCTTATAACTCACATTACTATCCAAATCCAAATCACGTTATCATCTGAGTCTTATGACTCTTAAAGAACCTCATCACATTACTTGGTTCATTTAATATGCATATGCATATATCATATAAGCAACGCAATATTTTCAAAAACTCAAATCAAAGTGAGATTTTGCAATTATAACGGAGTATGGTACAATCTTTTTCAAGAATATCATACGACTTTTTTCCTACTCCAGGTATGTTAAGGCTAAGCTCTTCCTTCATTTCTCTCGTAATTACACGAGTTTGATAACGAAGCATAAAGAAAAATTCATATCCCGGAATTTACGTATATTTTTCTAGTTTTGTAAGTTACAATATTCTCTTTACCAGGACTTCATATTCATTTGAGTATTTTCTTTTTCCAGTCAAGAGAGCAGAGAGTATATATATATAGTATTACAGTATTTTCATTACCATCGAGCTATAATCGATGGGCAGGCCCCTATTGGGCAACCTCCGATCAGATGGTAAGATATATATCGAGCCTACTGTGGCCGAGCGCCTATGAGCGAGCCCAGTTGGTCGAGATACAAAGCCTAGTATGGTTGAGCGCCTATGATTGATCCTACTACGGTAGATCAGTTATACATATATACCGAGCCTTATAGCGCCGGACAACTATTTTACTTACTATATTGAGAGAGTTGAGTCAGTATCAACAGGTAAGCATATCTTCATATTATCTTTGACTTATAGTTGCTTCCACTTATTATATTATCAGTTTAGTTTCAGCTTTCAATATATTTCCTTACATACTCGGTACATTATTTCGTACTGACATCTCTTTTCTGGGGGCGTTGCATTTCATGCGTGCAGGTTTTGACAGACAGACAGGTAGTCCTCCTCATTAAGTGTTGCTCGAGTTTAGCCTTGATCGGTAAGCTCCATGACTTTCAAAGTTTCCGGGTCTAGATATTTATGTACATCTTGTGTATAAATGTATATATGTTATGAGTAGGTCGGGGAGCTGTTCCGATCACAGTATATCCATAGTAGAGGCTTGTAGACATATCCTGTTAGTTAGTGCAGTATGTTGGGCTGGTCGGCCTTTTATGTATATTTTGTTAGTTTGCCAGTTGTAATAGTTATGACGGCCTTGTCGGCCCAGCTTTATATTGATATTCAGTCAGTATTTGCAGTTGTCTTGCAATTGTCCCATGGCCAAATTATGACATCACATGTTCAGAGTTCCTTAGTCGCAAGTTGGTACGTAAGGATAGATGAGGCATCGGGTGCCGGTCTCGCTCCCAGGTTCGGGGCATGAAAAAAGTGGTATCAGAGTAGTCCGTCCTAGGGAGTCTACAAGCCATGTCTAGTAGAGCCTTGTTTATGGGTGTGTCGTGCACCACACTTATAAGCAGGAGGCTACAAGGCATTTAGGATTGTCAATCTTTCTTCTTACTCTAGATCGTGTGGTAGAGCTCACTTATAGGAATTCAAATTCCAAAATTTTATTTTATTTGTAATAAGATGATACCTACATCTGGAAAGACGGTTGGAAATAGAGATAGATATGGAAGCTTGTATGATGCTTATGATAAGTAAATGTGAAGTCTTTAGCAGATCATGGGTGTACTGAAAGGTGTAAGCTTCTTGATAAGAAGCCTTAAGGCAACAATACCTAACCATCTTTATGGTGAAAAACAATTGGAGATTCAGAAGATAAATACAAGTTTCAACAAGCAAAATAAGCAAGAAGAAGAAGGGTACGAGGCGCCTAGTTAATGAAGGTTAACAGTGTTTATAATTCAGGCAGAGGAATATAAGCTTTTTGAGTTATATTCAACAGTAAAAGAGGTATGTACAATTGGTCACACCCATCCCACTTATTCCCTATGGGGGCTAACAGGTATAGTTAAGAGAAGGACAGGATGGATTGCTTGCGTTAGTTGATATTATCAAAGGATATTGCAAATGTGCTAGTAGATCTCTTTGTGAGACACCCATATGGTGCACTCTAAAATAGTACAGCTAGATATGGGTATCACAAAGATATGCACTGGCATCCTGGAATGGATAAATATTATCTTAGTATGGCTCACGTCCCTAGTAGAGAGAAAATGTTAGGCAACCCGAAGAGCCAATGGATGGAGCAAATGGGAGCTAAAAGCAAAAGAATATCTTGTTGATGTTTTCAGAATCAAGTGACAGACAGAAATGTTAGCAGGAAATAAGAAGAGAGTTAATGAAGCATTATGAGTAAGATGAGATACATGGATGGCAACGGTAGATAAAAAAAATGACAGTATTACAGAGTCTATAGTCAAGTGAAGGGAAATACGAGAGGTGACAAGCCTTGAGACAACAAAAGAGTATAGGTCATAAAGTCATATCCTCACTTTGAGAAATAAGTTCTTGACTCTAACACGACTACCGGAAGGAAAATTTAGACCTCAAAATAATAGCAATCAGTATGGGCTGGTGAACAAGATAAACTAAACATGAATTAGGGGCTGAGTGATTTGATAGTGGTCGACATCATGAGAATTTCAGATTTCGTTCCAGAAATAACAGAAGACAACAGAAGAATATTCATAGAAAGGTCATTCAGGAAGATGCTTCCCTAGAAGAAAACAATGTGAGAAAATATAAGCTTAAGGGACTATAGGTTCCAGTTACACTAAGTGTCACCCTCGTGAATAAGGAATTTCGTTATCCTTGGAACAAAAGGATTTTCGCAAGGCGAGTAAGGGTCTTCAATGATG
The DNA here is from genome assembly GCA_005239505.1 of Nicotiana paniculata. NCBI lineage: Eukaryota > Viridiplantae > Streptophyta > Magnoliopsida > Solanales > Solanaceae > Nicotiana > Nicotiana paniculata. The sequence continues at coordinate 84,415 of ML317236.1, read as the reverse complement.
TGAAAAGAAGCCAAAGATAAAGAAGTAAAGCATATATATGTAGATCATTGTAGCACTAAATCTTAGTACTCCCCTAAAGGGGGGAATATGGAGTGCTGTGGCATTAAGTCAGAATTAAGTGGTTCTAGTAGCTATGAAAAGGTAAAGGAAGAATGCAATAAAATAATAAAGGGATGATATTGCACTTATTCAAATCCTACAGATAGGCTACGACCCCAGAACATTATGCAAGTACAATGTCAAGGAGAGGAGGTTAGGGTTCCTGCCCGAGATGTTATTAATAGATAAGGAGCCAGTGCGAGACATAAGTTAAGACAAAGGAAATAACCCAAGAAAGATTACACGGAATATTGATATGAGAATGGGCCAACGAGTAGTTGGTAGTTGATTCAGGAAGAGCCTAGTTATGGATAGACAAGAGGATACAGAAAAATCAACAGATCGTGCAAGATAAACATATGGAACACCAATATGGGGAATTCATCCTCGTAGTTATGATATCATGATCCTGGAGAAATATGGGAATAGGATTTGGGTAGTTAAAGGTACTGTATAAGTGTTAGGGAAATAAAGGAGAGTGCCACTAGGAAAACAGTCAAAATATCAGTTCATGAGAAACCCTACAAGCACAAGGGCGTTGAGGTAAGAACTACAGATAATTATAGGCGAGGAAGAACATCAAAAATTCCATTCGATGTAATAAGCTCGCAGCGTTACAAGTGTCAGAAGGTCCTTAAGTACTACAATGAAAGACTAGCTGAGGATATACAAAAGAAGGCTTCAACCTAAGCACAGTGATCTAAAAGAGGAAATGGTATAGTACAATAGTCTCACAACAACATTGTATACACTTCATAAGAAAGTGGCGCCTGTCGTGGCTAATAAGCGAGAAATGAAACAAAAGTAATACTCGAGACCATATGAATTGCACAAAATTCTGGCATGCGTGGGAACTAAGATAAGCTAAGTATATACGTAACAAGGGGGCAGAAAGATCAGGAAAACCAATAGCTTATGTTAAAATAAAGCTGAGAAGGAACGAAAGGAATTATTCAATCAATGATCTAGAGTTAGTTACGTTATGAACGCACTTAAGAGTTCGGATTATTATCCATGAAGCATATGTGTTGACAATCATTCGGTCGTAGAAGATTCCGATATAAGTTAAAAGAAATAATTGTACACAAGTCATAGACAAAGGAATGAATTGTTAGAAGATTGTATCATGGATATTCCATAGCGTCCATGAAGGGCTAAAGTAATAACTAATACCATAAGTCGCATATTGGAAGATAGCTTAAGTCTACATAAAGGCTGATCAGAAGAAGGAGAAAACTAAAGAGTTACATCAATGAAGTAAACCAAGAATCTGATTATTGGACCCAGAAAATTATAGAAATCGTGATTGAAAACATTGCAAGATCACTCTTAAAATCAGAGGTACCAAAGGGATAGTATAACAACCATATTCTATAACGGCTCTACGATAAAGCCAGATAGAAAAATACCAGCCTCATAAGAATCTAGTATGGAGCTCCCACCGGATTGTATAGGCACTAGAGGTGCAAGTATTATAATAGAGCTTCAAGTTATGGACGTGAATTATACCTATATGGAAGAGAGGTTATAAAATAGATAAAAGATGTGATGCGATATTTTAAGGTAAGTAAGGTAAAGGTGAACAACGTACAAGATACTCAAAGGCGGAAGATCATGAATAGTCCATGCTTCAGATAGAAGGCTAGAAGCACTAGGATTCAATATCCAGGAATGATAGCAATGTCGCCAATGGAATACCTTCCAGCCTATGGTTTCTAGGTATCGAGAGGTCTAGTTAAAAGAGTAAAGAAGAGTTTGAGACGATGTGATGTCTCGCTTAATGTTCCAGAATAACATAAGGAAATCTAGGGTGCAAGAAAGTTGAAGGAAGGTGGCGAGCAGTATAAATGGATATGTATGGGTCGCAAGCTAAAGTATGGTAGAGCGACAATATTGTAGGAAGGCAGGAGTAATGATAAGAAAGGGAGAGTGAGAAGGTGGCGAGAATGGATAAGCCATTGGAATTAAGCCCACAAAAATGAGAGAGAGCTGATGGGTTCTCTAAATTATATAAAGCTCAGTATATCTTGAATGAGTTCAAAGGAGTCTATGACTAGTAGCATTTAGAAGAAATAGAATACTGACCTAGTAATAAAATGATAACGATAAATCGAAGTAATAATTATGGTATAGTATGGCCTACATAGATGTAGTAAAACTAATGACGCCCAGAGGGACAACTTGACATAATTTTATATATGTTCACAAAGTGAATCCTAGAGATTGGCTAAAAGTCGGAGGAAAGAGAAGAGAAGAGTCGCATAGGCGTACATACAAAGTTAGAGTTGTAAAGGTTGTATGATAAAAGGTAACAACAGTTACGAGATTAGAGGATTTCGACTACAAGTCATGGTGTGAGATAGAGGCTTAAAGGGGGAAATGCTCTGGCCTTTAGGATTCATTCACAAAACAGTCGCCTAGATGGCAAGAGGAGTACTAAAGTATTCGCATGAGCTATGGGTTATAAGAATGATAAATGCATCAATCAACATTTGAGGACGAATGTTCGAAAGAGGGGAATGATGTTACACCTCATGTTTTCGTACGTGGAATTACACCATAAGTAAATTGATATAAGATCGTAAATAAGATGTTACATCCCGCATTTTCGTACGTTGAAGTTTTATCGTAAGTTAGTCGATCTATGTTCGGGAATGAGATTTATTTTGGGATTAAAATTATTACGATATTTCAAACAAGTGATAAGTTAATTCGTGAAGGTGAAAGGGTAAGTGAATCGAATAAAATGAATTTCGTCAAAATTTGACATTTTGGGATGAAATACGGCCCGAGCTAAAATACCCGGTAGTTATGGACTAGTACCATAGAAGGTACGACATGACCATGATAGTACGGTGTATAAAATATATTAAAAGTGAGTAGTATTTTAAACAAACTGAGATAATTCTTAATTATGCGGGTAATTGGTAATTATCCAAAATATTTTGGATAAGACATAACGTGGCAGATTTTGCCTTGAAAAACATTGTGACTCATGCATTATTAATATATGCGGCATGCTTAAATGGACCTAAAGAAAGGGATAGTTGGCAACAATGTGTAAAGAATGAAAACATAAGAATTATTTTACTCCTCTCCATTCAATGTTTCACTTTAGAGTCTTATAACTCACATTACTATCTAAATCCAAATCACGTTATCATCTAAGTATTATGACTCATAAAGAACAACATCACATTATTTGGTTCATTTAATATGCATATGCATATATCATATAAGCAACGCAATACCTTCAACAAATCAAATCAAAGTGAGATTTTACAATTATAACGGAGTACGGTGCAACCTTTTTCAAGAATATCATACGGATTTTTTCCTACTCCAAGTATGTTAAGGTTAAGCTCTTCATTCATTTTGCATGATCTCGTAATTACACGAGTTTGATAACGAGCATAAAGAAAAATTAATATCCCGGAATTTACGTCTATTTTTCTAGTTTTGTAAGTATAATATTCTCTTTATCAGGACTTCATATTCATTTGAGTATTTTCTTTTTCCAGTCAAGAGAGCAGAGAGTCTATATATATAATATTACAGTATTCTCATTACCACCGAGCTATAATCGATGGGCAGGACCCTATTAGGCAACCTCTGATCAGATGGTAAGATATATACCGAGCCTACTGTGGCCGAGCGCCTATGAGCGAGCCCAGTTGGTCGAGATACAGAGCCTAGTATGGTCGAGAGCCTATGACTGAGCCTACTATGACAGAGCAGTTATACGTATATATTGAGCCTCATAGGGCCGGACAACTATTTTACTTACAATATTGAGAGAGTTGAGTCAGTATCAGCAGGTAAGCATATCTTCAGATTATCTTTGACTTCCAGTTGCTTCCACTTATTATATTATCAGTTCAGTTTCAGCTTTCACTATATTGACTTACATACTCAGTACATTATTTCGTACTTACGTCCCTTTTCTGGGGGCGCTGCATTTCATGCGTGCAGGTTTAGACAGACAGTCGGGTAGACCTCCACAGTGTTGCTTGAGTTCAGCCTTGATCGATAAGCTCCATGCCTTTTGGAGTTGTCGGGTCTAGAGATTTATGTATGTCTTGTGTATAAATGTATATGTTATAAGTAGGTCGGGGAGCTATTCCGATCACAGTATATCCACAGTAGAGGCTTGTAGATATATCCTGTCAGTTTGTGTAGTATGTTGGGCTGGTCGGCTTTTTATGTATATTTTGTTGGTTTGCCATCTGTAGTAGTTATGACGGCCTTGTCGGCCCAGCTTTATATTTATATTCAATCAACATTTGCAGTTGTCTTGCAATTTGGCCCATGGACAAAGTATGACATCACATGTTCAGAGTACCTTAGTCGCAAGTTGGTACGTAAGGATAGATGAGGCATCGGTTGCCGGTCTCGCGCCCAGGTTCGGGTCGTGACAATATTTCAAGTCTTTTAAGGCTTGCTATCATTCTGGAGTCCATTTGAATTTGTACTTCTTCTTCAAAGTGAGAAGAAGTGATAACATTTTTCGAAGACTGAGAAATGAACCTACTTAGAGCGGTCAATCTCATGGTTAGCCTTTGGACTTATTTCAAGTTGCCAGCTGGTCTGGAATATCCTTGATGGCTTTGATCTTATCAGGATTTACCTCGATCCCTCTTTGTGACACTAGAAAACCCAAGAACTTACCGGAGCGAACCCCGAACGCGCTTTTTTTGGGGTTGAGTTTTATGTTGTGCTTCCTTAGGAAATCGAAAGTTTCCTGAAGGTGTTTAAAATGGTCACCTGCATTCAAATACTTGAAAAACATATCATCTATGTATACTTCCATTGTTTTACCTATTTTTTTCTCGAACATATTGTTCATGAGTCTTTAATAAGTGGCTTTGGCGTTTTTAAGCCCGAGTTTTTTTCTATATTTGATTGTACCCAGAATAGGCATCGTGGAAACTCATTAAATAATGCCCGTCCATGGTGTCAATCATTTTATCGATGTTTGGAAGGGGAAAGAGTATCTTGGGCATGCCTTATTCAAGTTCTTATAATCTACGCACATTCGAAATTTGTTATACCTTTTCGAAAATACAAATATATTAGCTAGCCATTAGGGATATTTTACCTCATGAGTTGAACTGATGTCAAGTAACCGAAAACCTCTTCTTTAACAAACTTGTTTCTGACCTCGGATATTGAGAATTTTTTCTGCATTACCGTGGGACGCTTGGGTCCAGGCGTAGCTTACACAGCCACCTCCAGTGGGATGCCTGTCTTATCCATGTGCGACCATGTGAAATAATCAACGTTAATTTTAAGGAAATCAATAAATTCTTACCTGAGCTCGGGGTTGAATCCTTCCCCAAGTGAAATTCTCTCTCCAGGAATTTTTGGAACAAAGCCAATTGTTCGATTTCCTCTGTTGTGGACTTGGTCGCGTCTTCTTCTTCCGGTTCCTAAAAATATCTTGGCACCTGGTGGGATTCCGATGACTCCTCCCCTTTTCATCTTCGCTTGGTTCTGGAGTAGGCGTCGATTCCTGTAAATTTTATGTAATGAGTTCCTTCCCTTTACTGCTAGAAACCGATACCGCGTTAATTTATCTTGTCTGCAATTATTCTACTCTTATTTGCTTGATTCTCTCTGGAGTCGAGAATTTCAGCAGTTGGTGATATGTCGATGGTACGGCCTTCATCTCATGTAACCATGGTCTGCCACTAGAGAACTTCCAAATTTAACAAAATATCCTATAACATACTGACGAGTATTTGGGCACGAAGCCCAATCAACACCACAATAAGTAGTGAGAGAAGGAGAATGGGCGATGACAATAGAATTGCAGCTCCATGTGACTGTTTAACATAACGAACCAATCGTACATCAGCCTCCATATGTGAGACCTTAGGGGAGTGCATAAACTAGCTTAAACACTGTAATGCAAAACTGATATCTGGTCCTGTGTTAGTCAAGTATAACAATCTGCCAAGGAGACTCTGATATATACCAGGGTCGTCAAGAGGGGCATCATCAGTCACCCAACATGTGCATCAAAATATTAAAGATGTCAGCTTCAAGTTAAGTTCCAAGGGAGCACCAACTGATTTAACTCCAACCAAACCCATGTCTGAGATCAATTCAAGGGCATACTTCTACTTATGCATAACAATGCCCTCTTTGCTTCTAGCAAATTCTATGCCAAGATGATGTTTATCTATGTCAATACCACACAAGAAGGGAGATGATTTGTGGACCAATTTTTGCGTGCAGTAGTTATAGAAGGACAGGGTTACTTCTATGTGTTCCAACTCCTATAGTTTGCGGAATAATAATTGCAGATTATAAAGGAACATGGCAATTTTACGTGGAAAACACCTGGCTCAAAAGGTGAAAAAACCACGACCTACTTCCCAATAGGATTTTCCCAAACTCTTTACTAAATCAATGAGCCAAACAACATTTACAAATAAACTCTTTTGTAAACCTAAGGACTAACTCTAATCCCCTTGTGGCAAACTAGCTTCTAGCTATTTGCGAAAAGCTTCAAGTTAACTCTAACTTGAATACTCAGTACCTATTACAATTGCTTCTAGCTAAAGCTGAAAGATAAACTTTGTAATCACCTACTACAAATAAACTAGACTAAAAGACAATAGATGGAACTGGTTCTTCTAGCTGGTTCAAGTAGCTTCAAAATCGCACAGGAAATTCTCACACGAACTGCTTAAAAAATTGCTTTGGTAATTTTGTTCTCAATTCTTGTTTTTCTTATATGTTTGTGCGCACCAGTTCAATAGGAACACTTGACAATATATATGATCAGTAGAGAAGGAGATATACTAGAATCCGGATGCAACTCTTCCTTGGTGGAAGAGTTCTAGTTGATCTCAACTCCCTAGATCCTCTTCTATCTTGATTTTGTCCTTACTGAATAAGGAGTCCATCTCCTTATCAACTTGTAACTTTTTCGATCAGGAGATATATCTTCCGATCACTGATTGTGTTTATCTCCTGTTTGTGATCACCTCACGTGCCATTAACTCTACATGTCTATGTCTCCAGTAATGGACCTGCTTCAACTCTAAGTTCATTTGTCAATCTTCAAAATCATTCAGCTTCTTGATCCAACAAATTCCTCCTTTTTGATGAAGACAAACTCTGTGCTTAGGCATGTAATCACTTTAATCCAACATTGACACTTTTTATAGTATTAAGCATTTATCATAAAGAATCAGGTTCATTAGGTTATAAATATCACAATTTTCAATATAGCACATCTTCCCCCTTTTGGCATCATCGAAAAGTTGCTAAGTGATAGAATTACAAGATTTATAATAATTACTCATGGCCACTGAGAAAACTGCAAGTACAAACATGGATTAATCATCAATAGTAAACCAAGGTTGTAAACTATCAAGGAAAGTGAGACAAAATAGGTAATATCAAAAACAGCACAGTTCATTGATAAGAGCATAGTTCAGGCACAAAATACATAAAGAAATAAAAGCAGTTACAGTCATGAGAAAAAGATAGCAAAAAAAATCCCGAACTGGGTCATAGAGGGGTGAGGGATGACACTGGACACCTAAGGCTGGGAAGGGGTGGAGGTTGGGTTCTTTTCTTGGAGAAGAGAGAGCATTTGTTGAAGAATCCCTGCATTCTTCTCCTTTTCATTTGTCAGTTCAGCTTTGAGATCATCCCACTCAGCCTCAACCTCTGTAAGGCGGGTCTTCAGGCGAAGGACTTCAGTATCCTTAACCCCACCTTCATACACAAGTGCCCTGACCTTGCTATTAACATGTGTTTTCCTTGATGAACCAGGTTCATCGTTAGGAACATTCAGAACATAGTCGCATGTCAGAAGCATGTTCTTCCCAAAATGGTCCTTGACAGTGGCCATTTCTGCTTTCTTCACGGGCACTTTGAAGTAAGCCAGCACAGTCGTTAGGATGAACCCATATGGGATATCATGAGCCTTGGATCCATTTACCACCTTGTCCAACAACGGAATAATGAAAGAGGGCCAGATGATTTGCCTTCCACTGTCCAGGCACTCCATGAGAGTTAAATCCATATAGTTTGCTATGTTCCTCCTCTCTTGCTTGGGCAGTATGCATTTATTGAAAAACTCAAAAACCACTTTGTGTGGAGGTTTTATCTCGCTTTTGAACACAACCCTTGGTTCCCTTTCTTCAGCATTATCACTGAACCTCCTGGTAATTTGAAGTGAAGAAGAAAGGTCATCCAAGCTGGGCCACCTCTGCCTTGTATAATCATCATATCCTTCAACGGGAATCCCAAGAATCTCACCCAGCTCCTTGGCATCTAAGGAGATCTTAAGCCCCTTTACCTGACTGGAGACCCTGCCATCCTTGACCTCTGCATTTTCCATGAACTCGAAAATCTCACTCCTGCCTAGCCTGCTATCTAGTTGAAGGACCATGTCCTTCCAGCCATGCACGTCCAGAGTGTCCACAAGCTAAATCATGCCGGATTCTTCAAGATCCTTCAGCAACCTTCCCTTCAGTATTGTGCACTTCCCAAATTTTGTCAATTTGTCTGTCTCTCCACCAGACTCCTCTGCTTCTTCACCACTCTACTCATCATCATCATCAAACTGAACCTTCTCTGATTTTTTTGTGGACCTAGTTCTCCTAGCAACAGTCGAGGGTGTAGTAGACACAGATGCTGACTTCTTGGAAGAAGTATTGGCCTTCTTTTGTTCGGGTGTCTCAATCTCAACTTCTGCCATTTGTTCCTCTTGATGGATCAGGTCCATCTCCTCAACATCAATAACCTATGCAGGCTCAAACACTTTTGCTTTCCCCTTTATAGCTTTCTTTCTCCTACTCTCCCTTAAAGCTTTCTGCAACTCCTCTTCACTCTGCCTAATTGCACTCCTTGTAGTGCAACCTTTAGGAATGGAAGCATCAACAGAGGCAGTGGCTTTTCTCTTCTTGCTTTCCACTAGAGGATCAGCTTTCTTGGTCTTGGGTGTCCTCTTTTTTTGGGGTTTATAGCTCTGCCCTAATTTTCTCATAAGATCAGCCAAAATTTCCTCAATGGATGAACCAGCTTCGCCGGTTGCATGTTTAAGATTTTCCAGCCCCTCTGCAGCCTCTCTCGAATTAATTCCCCTAAATCCTTGGCACCTTTTTCAACAACCGCTGGGATAGTTCCACAAATTGCCAATGGAGTGCCTCCTTCCCTTGTTCCCCTCACAGTATTTCTTTCTCCCTTTCTCTCAATTTCTTTCACAAATTTATTTTTACTGCCTCTTCTTCTCCTATCAGGAATCTCCACATCCACTGCAGACCCAATTTAAATGAACCTATTTTCATAAGTGACTGGCTCAGACCCAATTTAGATGTTACCTGTTCAAAATCAGAAGAACCAGTTGCTTCCCCCTCAGTGGAAAACTTGAAAGAATTGTTGGAGTTCTCAGATTCTTGGGCCTGGCTAGCTTGAAGCTTTGAGTTCAATTTCCTAGATAGAGAGCCAGAGGCCACAGTCTTTCTGGCGAGCATTTTCACACGCCTTTTCCTAGGTTCTAGATTGGGGCTTGGTTGTACAACGGGAGTGATTGGAGGAGACGGAACATGGTTGTTTTGAGGGGTGGTGGGATGTGATTGAGATGGAGTGGAAGAATTTGATTGAGATGGGGTGGAACAAGTATCTTCAAGCGTGATACTGTAGTCAGGTGTGGTTGAGGATGATGAAACAAGAGGTGGAGTGTTAGCCATGGTGACGATTTTTGTTAAAGAAAATCAGGATCAAGGTGTTTGAGTAAAAGGTTGAAAGGGTTTCGACGGTTATGGCTTTAAGAAAAAGGTGAAGGATTATAGAAGTGATGGTGGGTTTTTAAAGGCTTGGTTAGTAAATACACAACAGGTGTAATTTTGGTCAAGTGGGAGTCTAATCGGTTCAGGAGTGTCAGATGATAAGTGACGGTTATGACTCCCCTATAATCTAGGCCATTTTAATTTTATTGGACTCTTTGGAACGGGTTCGAATTTGGGATAGGTACTAGATTTTGTAAAAGCTTATTATAGATAGAGTCCTGCTCATGAGTAATTATCGATATTTCAATATGTGTATAGTGATGAGCACATACCTTGTCTGTCAGATGAACCAACAACGATGAACCAGGTTCATCTTGTTAGAATCTCTTTATTAAGCCTCAAATTACAAAAATAGAAAAATATCATGAGTAACCAAGGAGTCATATTAATACATGGCAAGAGAGTATGCCTTTTAAAAGGAACCGGAACTCTATAAAGTGAATAGCATAAGAGAATTTCAGAAACCATTATTTTTTAGTGGCTATTAACTTTCTATTGCTACCATATACATAATTACTTCCTATAGCTACCATTTAGTTGTTACGGTAGTTTATTCGGTGTATTTGCGCTGTTGTATTCATGAATATAGCAGCAAAAAGCGCCTAAAAATCAGGGTAGTCCTGTTGTACACGCATGTATTCACATGTATTCGCGTCATGTATTCATGAATATAGCAGCAAAAAGCGCTTAAAATCAGGGCAGTTCACATGTTTTCACATGTATTTTCACTGATGTATTCATGAATACAACAGTGAAAAGCGCCTAAAATCATGGCAATCCAGCTGTACGCGCATGTATTCACATGTATTTGCACTGATGTATTCATGAATACAACAGTAAAAAGCGCATAAAATCATGGCAATCCAGTTGTACGCGCATGTACTCACATGTATTCGCGTCATGTATTCATGAATACAGCAACAAAAAGCGCCTAAAATCGGGGCAATCCAGTTGTAGCACATGTATTCGCGGTGCTGTATTCATGAATACAGCAATAAAAGCGCCTAAAATCAGGGCAGTTCAGCTGTATGCGCATGTATTCACATGTATTCGCACCATGTATTCATGAATACATTAACGACAATTACCTTAAAAATAGGTATATACAGCTCTCTACGAGAGATGGAAAATATAATAGCGTATTTCATACCTTATTTCATGTCTCAATGATAATACATACCATAAATACTTATTTTGCTATAAAATATAAAAGATAGCTATAGAAAATAATATTTTAAAGTAATTTTAATTTATAATATATCGAATGTATACCTTTACTATAGAAAATAAAATATCTTTTAAAAAAAGATAGGCCTCAGCACAAACGAACAAACCAAAGAAGCTAATCATGGTAAACACTTGTCAAAACAAGTTTGCGAGGTTTGCGCATGACTCATTTAAACCAAATTAGACGAGTTAATAGGAGGACATTTCACTTGAAGTTTATTGAGTTCAAAGTTGAAGGGATGAAATTTATATTGAAGTGTGATCATCTTATTCTAAAAGATTACACCATAAGAAAAAACATACATTTATTTGTTGATTACATCTTCAACTCGCCTCTAGACACGTACGTTAATGACATTTACAAAATTCTTTGTTGGGCCTTAATGTTTGACTAATTTTCTAAAGATAGCCCGTCTTTATGTTGTTTGCTGTTTAAATAACTATTATTAAAGTGAATTATGTCTATAAATCAGTTCAATTCTCCACGTTTATGTCATGCAAAAATACCCTTCAGATCATCTCATTTTGTAATTTAAACTTATAGCTGTGTTTTTTTTTCAATTAGTTGATTTCACTTTAACTTTTAATTCTTTTAGCTTATTCTCTCCCACAATGAACATTACATGGTTTATTGGTGCCGAAACTAATTAATCACATGTATTGAAAATTGAGGTACAAGGGTCGAATTGTATGCAATTCAAAACACAGGAATCGACTATCCTTTTTACTTCGAAATTAGAAGTAAAAAAGTTAGAAAATAAATGGTGATATGGGGTGTGTTTGGTACGAAGAAAATATTTTTCAATTTTTTGATGTTTGGTTCGCTTAAATGTTTTGGAAAATATTTTTCTCATGAACTTATTTTTCTTCAATTGGACGAAAGTTTTTTCCCTATCAAGAGAAGGGAAAACATTTTCCAAAACACTATTTCAACCTTCCCTCTATTTGCCATCCCCACCAACCTCCACTAACCCACCCCCACACCTCCACCTACCCTACCCCCACACCACCCACCCCCACACACCCTAAACCTACCTCTGACCCCAACAAAAAAAATGATATTTTATTTTTAGTTATGGAGCACAAATTTCAACATTATTTTTATGTAAAAAAGTAACACGGCACATTAGTTTCTTTGGGGTTATGCGAATTTTTTGAAGAATAATTAAATTGTTGAAGAAAATAGAGTCCTGAAAATGCTGGGTATTTGGGAGGGGGGAGAAAGCACAGGAAATATGGGAACTTAGGAAAAAGGGGGGAGGGGTGAGGAGAATAACATAAAATATTATTTTTCTAAAAAATATTTTCTATTCCCTAACCAAACACTAGAAAATATTTTCGGAAAAAGTGTTTCACTCACCAACCAAACAAGGAAAAAAAAGGATAAGATCACTCATTTTCCATGAAAACATTTTCTAGGAAAACATCTTCCATGAAAAATATTTTCCTTCGTACCAAACACACCTATGAAAATCATATAATACTTTTTTAAAAAGTCGGACATGTCCTGCTTTAACTTTTCTAGCTTAAAATTATTTTCTTGCATGTTCTGATGCCTATTTTAATCAGTTAGGCTCCACACCTTAGACTATTTTTCCCATCCGAATATGTTTTTTTTCTTTACCAGTTCTTGGGGAAATTGTTAAATCTCCATTGATGGATGAATTGAGTAATCTGATTGAGCGCTCGAATGAAGAGGATGAGAGAACTATGAAGAAGAAACTGAGATTAGAAAGTAGAGCAATTGATAAAAATGATTTGCATATATACATATGGAGCTACGAGTCATTTATATAGGATAGCCTAATCTATTCACATCTAAGCTAATGACAGATGGATGATAGCTGTGACTAACGACCTCTTAAATTAGTTAACATTATTACAACTAACTAAAATAATTAAACAGTAAAGTAACCATGGTGCAGGTTGTCAATTTCTCTACCCCCCCCCCCTCCCCCCCTTAAGCTAGGAGATATAAAGAGGTTCTTCATGTCTAGCCTGGATAGCTGATAATGATGTTGAAGCTGAGTGAGCCCTCTGGTGAGAATATCAGTTTGTTAACTACTGAAGATTTACCAATCCCTGCTTGACCTTCTCCCAGATTAGCAGCTATTTGGATGGCCAATTTACTGTAAAAGTATAAAGAGAGAGGCAACTGAACATTCACATTCAATTCCTTAAACAATCCACTAGAGAACTTCCAAATTTAACAAAATATCCTGTAACATACCAACGAGTATTTGGGCACGAAGCCCAATCAGCACCACAATAAGTAGTGAGAGAAGGAGAATGGGTGATGACAATAGAATTACAGCTCCATGTGACTGTTTAACATGACGAACCAATCGTACATCAGCCTCCATATGTGAGACCTTAGGAGAGTGCATAAACTGGCTTAAACACTGTACTGCAAAACTGATATCCGGTCGTGTGTTAGTCAAGTATAACAATTTGCCAAGGAGACTCTGATATATACCAGGGTCGTCAAGAGGGGCATCATCAGTCACCCAACATGTGTATCAAAATCTGAAGATGTCAGCTTCAAGTTAAGTTCCAAGGGAGAACCAACTGATTTAACTCCAGCCAAACCCATGTCTGAGATCAATTCAAGGGCATACTTCTACTTATGCATAACAATGCCCTCTTATTTTCTAGCAAATTCTATGCCAAGATGATGTTTATCTATATCAATACCACACAAGAAGGGGGATGATTTGGTGACCAATTTTTGCGTGCAGTAGTTATAGAAGGACCGGGTTACTTCTATGTGTTCCAACTCCTACAGTTTGCGGAATAATAACTGCAGAATATAAAGGAACACGACAATTTTACGTGGAAAACACCTGGCTCAAAAGGTAAAAGAACCACGACCTACTTCCCAATAGAATTTTCCGAAACTCTTTACTAAATAAATGAGCCAAATAACATTTACAAATAAACTCTTTTGTAAACCTAAGGACCAACTCTAATCCCCTTGTGGCAAACTAGCCTCTAGCTATTTGCGAAAAGCTTCAAGTTAACTCTAACTTGAATACTCAGTACCTATTACAATTGCTTCTAGCTAATGCTGAAAGATAAACTTTGTAATCACCTACTATAAATAAACTAGACTAAAAGACAACAGATGAAACTGGTTCTTCTAGCTGGTCCAAGTAGCTTCAAAATCGCACAGGAAATTCTTACACGAACTGCTTACAAAAGTGCTTTGGTAATTTTGTTCTCAATTATTGTTTTCCTTATATGTTTGTGTGAACCTGTTCAATAAGAACACTTGACAATATATATGATCAGTATAAAAGGAGATAAACTATAATCTGGATGCAACTCTTCCTTGGTGGAAGAGTTCTAGTTGATCTCAACTTCCTAGATCCTCTTCTATCTTGATTTTGTCCTTACTGAATAAGGAGTCCATCTCCTTATCAACTTGTAACTTTTTCGATCACTGATTGTGTTTATCTCCTGTTTGTGATCACCTCACGTGCCATTAACTCTGCATGTATATGTCTCCAGTAATGGACCTGGTTCAACTCTAAGTTCATTTGTCAATCTTCAAAATCATTCAGCTTCTTGATCCAACAAATTCCTCCTTTTTGATGATGACAAACTCTGTGCTTAGGCATGTAATCACTTTAATCCAACATTGACACTTTTTATAGTATTAAGCATTTATCATAAAGAATCATGGTCATTAGGTTATAAATATCACAATTTTCAATATAGCACATCTTCCCCCTTTTGGCATCATCGAAAAGTTGCAAAGTGTTATAATTACCAGATTTATAATAATTACTCATGGCCACTGAGGCAAGTGCAAGTACAAACATGGATTAATCATCAATAGTAAACAAAGGATGTAAACTATCAAGGAAAGTGAGACAAAATAGGTAATAGCAAAAACAACACAGTTCATTGATAAGAGCATAGTTCAGGCACAAAACACATAAAGAAATAAAAGTAGTTACAGTCATGAGCAAAAGATAGAAAAAAAAATCCCGAACTGGGTCATAGAGGGGTGAGGGATGACACTGGACACCTAAGGCTGGAAAGGGGTGGAGGTTGGGTTCTTTTCTTGGAGAAGAGAGAGCATTTGTTGAAGAATCCCTGCATTCTTCTCCTTTTCATTTGTCAGTTCAGCTTTGAGATCATCCGACTCAGCCTCAACCTCTGTAAGGCGGGTCTTCAGGCGAAGGACTTCAGCATCCTTAACCTCACCTTCATACACAAGTGCCCTGACCTTGCTATTCACATGTGTTTTCCTTGATGAACCAGGTTCATCGTCAGGAAAATTCACAACATAGTCGCATGTCAGAAGCGTGTTCTTCCTAAAATGGTCCTTGACAGTTGCCATTTTTGCTTTCTTCACGGGCACTTTGAAGTGAGCCAGCACAGTCGTTAGGATGATCCCATATGGGATAGCATGAGCCTTGGATCCATTTACCACCCTGTCCAGCAACTGAATAATGAAAGAGGGCCAGATGATTTTCCTTCCACTATCCAGGCACTCCATGAGAGTTAAATCCATATAGTTTGCTATGTGCCTTCTCTCTTGCTTGGGCAGTATGCATTTATTGACAAACTCATAAACCACTTTGTGTGGAGGTTTTATCTTGCTTTTGAACACAACCTTGGTTCCCTTACTTCAGCATTATCACTGAACCTCCTGGTGATTTGCAGTGAAGAATAAAGGTCATCCAAGCTGGGCCACCTCTGCCTTGTATAATCATCATATCCTTCAGTGGGAATCCCAAGAATCTCACCCAGCTCCTTGGCATCAAAGGAGATCTTAAGCCCATTTACCTGACTGGAGACCCTGCCATCCTTGACCTCTGCATTTTCCATGAACTCGACAATCTCACTCCTGGCCAGCCTGCCATCTAATTGAAGGACCATGTCCTTCCAGCCATGCACGTCCAGAGTGTCCACAAGCTAAATCATGCCGGATTCTTCAAGATCCTTCGGCAACCTTCCCTTCAGTATTGTGCACTTCCCAAATTTTGTCAATTTATTTGTCTCTCCACCAGACTCCTCTTCTTCTTCACCACTCTACTCATCATCATCATCAAACTGAACCTTCTCTGATTTTTTTGTGGACCTAGTTCTCCTAGCAACAGTCGAGGGTGTAGTAGACACAGATGCTGACTTCTTGGAAGACTTATTGGCCTTCTTTGGTTCGGGTGTCTCAATCTCAACTTCTGCCATTTGTTCCTCTTGATGGATCGGGTTCTTCTCCTCAACATCAACAACCTCTGCAGACTCAAACACTTTTGCTTTCCCCTTTTTAGCTTTCTTTCTCCTACTCTCTCTTAAAGCTTTCTGCAACTCCTCTTCACTATGCCTAATTGCATCCTTGTAGTGCGACCTCTAGGAATGGAAGCATCAGCAGAGGGAGTGGCTTTTCTCTTCTTTCTTTCCACTGGAGGAGCAGATTTCTTGGTCTTGGGTGTCCTCTTTTTTTGGGTTTATAGCTCTATCCCTAATTTTCTCATAAGATCAACCAAAATTTCCTCAATGGATGAACCAGCTTCGTCGGTTGCACGTTGAAGATTTTCCAGCCCCTCTGCAGCCTCTCTCGAATTAATTCCCCCTAAATCCTTGGCACATTCTTCAACAACCGCTGGGACAGTTCCAAAAATTGCCAATGGAGTGCCTCCTTCCCTTGTTCCCCTTACAGTACTTCTTTCTCCCTCTCTCTCAATTTCTTTCACAAATTTATTTTTACTACCTCTTCTTCTCCTATCAGGAATCTCCACATCCACTACAGACCCAATTAAAACGAACCTATTTTCAGAAGTGAGTGGCTCAGACCCAATTTAGATTTTACCTGTTTAAAATCAGAAGAACCAGTTGCTTCCCCCTCAGTGGCAGACTTGAAAGAATCATTGGAGTTCTCAGATTCTTGGGCCTGGCTAGCTTGAATCTTTGCGATCAATTTCCTAGATAGAGAGCCAGAGGCCACAGTCTTTCTGGCGAGCATTTTCACACGCCTTTTCCTAGGTTCTAGATTGGGGCTTGGTTGTACAACGGGAGTGATTGGAGGAGACGGAACATAGTTGTTTTGAGGGGTGGTGGGATGTGATTGAGATGGAGTGGACGAATTTGATCGAGAAGGGTTGGAACCACTATATTCAAGCGTGATACTGTAGTGAGGTGTGGTTGAGGAGGATGAAGCAAGAGGTGGAGTGTTAGCCATGGTGATGATTTTTGTTAAAGAAAATCAGGATCAAGGTGTTTGAGTAGAAGGTTGAAAGGGTTTCGACGGTTATGGCTTTAAAAAAAAGGTGAAGGATTAGAGAAGTGATGATGGGTTTTTAAAGGCTTGGTTAGTAAATACACAACAGGTGTAATTTATGTCAAGTGGGAGTCTAATCAGTTCAGGAGTGTCAGGTGATAAGTGACGGTTATGAATCCCCTATAATCTAGGCCATTTTAATTTGATTGGATTCTTTGGAGCGTGTTCGAATTTGGGATAGGTACTAGATTTTGTAAATTATAGATAGAGTCCTGCTCATGAGTAACTATTGATATTTCAATATGTGTATAATGATGAGCACATACCTTGTCTTTCAGATGAACCAACAACGATGAACCAGGTTCATCTTGTTAGAATCTCTTGATTAAGCCTCAATTTACAAAAATAGAAAAACATCATTAGTAACCAAGGATTCATATTAATACATGGCAAGAGTGTATACCTTTTAAGGCATGATACTGAGCAATGATTATTCTGATTATTTACACCTTTCAGAATTCCTAGCCAAAAATATAATTTCCTCCTTTTTTTTTTCATTTTTGTTTTGAATTGGTTCAATTAGGTGATCTTAATCATCTCTAATTCTAACCTGTTTCTCTCAAAATTCTCTCTACTTAGTGCCTTAGTAAATATGTCAGCAATTTGTTTGTCAGTAGCACAGGTTTCAATAAAGATCATTCCCGTCTCATAGTTGTCTCTTAGGAAATGGTGTCTAACATCTATGTGCTTTGTTCTTTTATGATGGACGGGGTTCTTTGTCATACTAATAGAACTAGTGTTATCACAGAAGATAGGAATGCATCCAACCTCTATGCCAAAGTCCATCAGTTGTTGCTTAATCGATAGTAACTGAGCACAACATGAGGCTGCAGCCACGTACTCAGCCTCAGCGGTAAATAGAGCTACTGAATTCTGCTTCTTAGTGGCCCAAGACACAAGTCATGAGCCCAAAAAGTGTGCCATACTTGAGGTGCTCTTTCTATCTACCAAAAATCCTGCATAGTCAGCATCAGCATATCCCACAAGATCAAAATTACTAACTTTAGGATACCAAAGACAGAGGTTTGTGGTGCCTTTAAGGTATCTCAAGATTCTCTTCACTGCAGTTAAGTGTGATTCCTTTGGATTAGCTTGAATCTTGCACAAAGCCCTACGCTGAAGACAATGTCAGGTCTACTGGCAGTAAGATACAACAATAAACCAATCATTCCTCTATAAAAATTTTGATTGACAGATGAACCAGGTTCATCTGCATCTAGTTTTGTGGCTGTTGCAATAGGAGTGTCAATTTAACTTTGAGTCTTCCATTTTAAATCTTTTAAGCAATTCTTTCACATATTTTTGCTGATGGATCATAGTTCCATTTGAATTTTGTTTAATTTGTAATCCTAAAAAGAATTTATGCTCACCCATCATGCTCATTTCAAATTCACTCCCCATTAGTTTAGCAAATTCCTTACTTAGCTTTTCAGAAGTTGCCCCAAATATTATGTCATCTACATATATTTGCACTACCAAGAGATCTTTACCTTTTTCTTTCAAGAATAAGGTGCTATCAATTTTACCTCTCTTGTAGTCATGTTCCAGTAGGAATTTTGAAAGTCTTTCATACCATGCCCTTGGAGCTTGCTTGATTCCATACAGTGCTTGGTCAAGCTTGTACATATGATCAAGATTCTCCTTGTTTTCAAACCCCGGAGGCTGGTTTACAAACACTTATTCCTTGAGATAGGGGCAGAAAAGTTATGATCTATGCCATGCTCATCACAAAATTAAGCAAATTTGGCATTTTCAAATTCAGTGTCATGATCAGACCTAATTGATGCAAGTTGATTTCCTAATTGTTTCTGTATTTTTCTAACAAAAGAAGTAAATATGTCAAATGCTTCATCTTTAGATGTTAGAAACAATGTCCAGGTAAATCTGGAATAGTCATCAACAAGCACCATTACATATCTCTTACCACCTCTGCTTAATGTTCTCATAGGACCACATAGGTCCATATGGACCAGTTCCAGCGTCCTGGTGGTACTTACCATTTTCTTGTTTTTGAAAGATGATCTTACCTGCTTCCCCCTTGCACAAGCCTCACAAAATTTATCTTCCTTGAACTTAATGTTAGGAAGTCCTATCACTAAGTCCTTGGATACTAATTTGTTGAGATGATTCAGACTAGCATGGCCAAGTCTTTTGTGCCAAGGGAGGGGATCACTGTGCAGCACACTTAAACACGTTAGTTCATTTTCTGACAGAGTGGGCAGATCTATGATATAGATATTATTCACTCTCTTTCCCTGCAAAACAATCTTGTCATTGATAAGATTAATTATAAAATATTTTGTAGAAGTGAATGCTACCAAGTTACCTTTGTCACACAGTTGTAACACATTGATTAGACTATATTTCAAGCCATCTATTAGGTAGACATTCTCAATGGAACGAGTGTCATCCTTACCTACCTTACCACCCCCAGTGATTTCACCTTTCTTTCTATTTCCAAAGGAGACATTTCCTCATTTGAGGTCCTCAAGTGAAAGGGACTGGTCCTTGTTACCAGTCATGTGTTTTGTGCAGCCACTATCCATGTACCATTTTTTGGCTACCTCCTTTCACTTGAACCTACAAAAGAACATCAGGGGTTAGTCTTAGAAACCCAAACTAGTTTGGTTCCCTTTATATAAGCAAAAAGATGAATTAAACTCCTTTTATCCCAATTTGGTAACCAATTCTTCCTTCGAACAAAGCTTGTATTCTTTCGACTGGCGTGCTCTTTTGCATTGCATTCACTTTTGTAGTGACCAGTCTTACCACAGTGGGTACAGATTTTGTTCTCAAGAAGAGTGAGGTACTTGCTTTTGGGATCCCATTTAGGCAGTTGAGTCCCAAAGCCAAGTCCTCTTTTGTTGCTACTGTGATTTTCCTGTAGCCATGTTAAAGCATCAGAGGATTTATTCCATTTGCATGTTCTGTCAAATTCATGCTTAACCTTACCAAGTTCCTCCTTAAACACTCTTATCTGTTCATCTTTCTTATACAACTCATCCTTTAGTCTGCCTACATTTTCTTCTAAGATGAGTTGAGAGTTTTCAGTTGTCTTCTTACTGGTTCCGCGTTTCAATTTTAAATTTTCAGATTTTAACTCTAGGATAATTGTTTCAAGTGGATGAACCTGGTTCTTTCAGAGCATTGTTTTCACTCACACATTCACTTACTCTGAGTTCGAGGATCTTACACTTTGCTTTTAATATTACACACTCCTTAGACAGATGTTCCTTCTCTTTATTTATTTCTACAGAATCATCAATGAAGTCAAGTAATAATTCAGAGAGTTTTTCTTTGGATAGGAACTTAATCTTGTTTTTGAGATGAGATATACTTACCTCTGATTCCTCATCTAATTCACCAATTTCCATGAGTGCTTGCTCATCTCCATCTTCATCATCTGATTCTTCATCTGAGCTTTCTCCCCAAGCAGCAACCATAGCTTTTGTTGATGTTGTGCTTTTCTTGGGATGAACCAGTTCCTTCTTCCGGTTCCTTCATTCAGATCTTTCCCTTTTTCATTCAACTTCCCACTGAGGACAGTTCTTGATGTGATGATCAGTTTTTCCACATTTGTAGCATCCCTCGTTGGTGGGTTTTTCTAGTGCATTTTCCTTGTTGTAGTTTCCACCTCTTGAGATGTCCTTTTACCTAATGAGATAGTTTTTGAATTCCTTGGTGATCATAGCCATTTCATCTTCCTCCATATTTGTTCCCTCAATGATTCTCAGTGCCAGACTTCTTTCCTTATTGGGGGCATCCATCTTCATTATCTTCTTTCTAAGTTCATAGGCAGTGAGATTTCCAATTAGCTCATCCAATCTGAGGGTTGCCATGTTCTTGGATTCCTGAATAGCAGTGATCTTACTCTCTCAAGAGATTGGCAGAACCCTTGTCAAAATCTTTTCAACCTTGTCTTCTTCAAGGATAGTCCTTCCAAGAGATTTTAGTTCATTTGTCACAGTAGTGAACCTAGTGTACATCTCTTGGATGGTCTCTCCTTCCTTCATAGAGAAATTCTCATATTGAGAATATAGTAATGTACCTCTGGATCTTTTAACTTGTGCAGTTCCCTCATGAGCCACTTGCAAAGTGTCCCAAATTTCCTTGGCAGTGGTGCAACTTTGAATTCTGATGTACTCATCTGGACCAAGTCGACACACAAGCCACTTCTTGGCCTTGGCATTCTTCTCCCATTTTCTTAAGTCTTAAACAGTGCAGTCAGCTCTTGTCTTTGGCACATCTACTCCTTCAGCAGTCTTCTTCATGGTTGCCAAAGGACCGTCAGTGACTATGTCCCATAGTTCATAGTCTTCTCCAATTAAGTGATCATTCATCATGTTCTTCCACCAGGAGTAGTACTGGCCATTGAAGAGTGGTGGCCTAGCAATTGATTGTCCTTCCCATTTCCCAGGTGGTGCACTTATCTTGATCTTTTCCTAAGGTGTTAGCCTCTTCAAGGATAACCCGCTCTGATACCAATTGATGTTTATCTATGTCAATACCACACAAGAGGGGGGTGATTTGTGTGGAGACCAATTTTTGCGTGCAGTAGTTATAGAAGGATCAGGTTCATCTATGTGTTCCAACTCCTACAATTTGCGGAATAATAATTGCAGAAAATAAAGGAACACAAAAATTTTATGTGGAAAATACCTGGCTCAAAAGGTGAAAAAAACACGACCTACTTCCCAGTAGGATTTTCCCAAACTCTTCACTAAATAAATGAGCCAAACAGAATTTACCAAATAAACTCTTTTGTAAACCTAAGGACTAACTCTAATCCCCATGTGGCAAACTAGCCTCTAGCTATTTGCGACAAGCTTCAAGTTAACTCTAACTTGAATACTCAGTACCTATTACGATTGCTTCTAGATAAAGCTGAAAGATACACTTTGTATACAAATAAACTAGACTAAAAGACAACAGATGGAACTTGTTCTTCTAGCAGGTTCAAGTAGCTTCAGAATCGCACAGGAAATTCTGACACGAACTGCTTACAAAATTGCTTTGGTAATTTTGTTCTCAATTCTTGTTTTTCTTCTATGTTTGTGCGCACTTGTTCAATAAGAACACTTGACAATATATAGGATTAGTAGAAAAGGAGATATACTATAATTCGGATGCAACTCTTCCTTGGTGGAAGAGTTCGAGTTGATCTCAACTCCCTAGATCCTTTTCTATCTTGATTTTGTCCTTACTGAATAAGGAGTTCATCTCCCTATCATTTTGTAACCTTTTCGATCAGGAGATGTATCTTCAGATCACTGATTGTGTTTATCTCTTGTTTGTGATAACCTCACGTGCCATTAACTCTGCATGTCTATGTCTCCAGAGATGGACCTGGTTCAACTCTGAGTTCATTTGTCAATCTTCAAAACCATTCAGCTTCTTGATCCAACATAAGGAAATACCTCAACTCACCAACATCCTTGATCTTGAAACTGGACTGTAAACATGCCTTAGTTTCAAGAATCATGGTTGAGTCATATCTTGTAATCAAGAGATCATCGGCATAAACAAAAACCATGACAAACTTTTCTTGAGACTGTCTAGTAAGCAGAGAATAATCCAAATGGCTTTGAACAAAACAATAGGACAACAAGGCAAAAGATAATTTTAGATTCCACTGCCTGGAAGCCTACTTAAGGCCATACAGTGATTTAAGCAACTTACAAACCTGCTGAGGACCATTAGAATTGTGAAAACCAATGGATAAATTCATATACGCTTCTTCATCCAAATAACCTTGAAAGAATGCATTATAGACATCCATTTGATGGATCTTCCAATGCTTGGTTGCAGCAAATAGCCAGAACACACCTAATAGTTACCATTTTGGCTACGGGAGAAAAGGTTTCTTGGTAATCCAAGCTTTCTTCCTGGATATAACCCTTTGCTACCAGTCTTGCCTTGAACCTCTTCGCCTCTCTTGTATCTTTATACTTAATTTTATATACCCACTTACAACAAATAGCTCTTTTACTTGTAGGCAAAGGTACCATCTCCCATGTATTATTATCCTCTAAAGCTTGTAATTCAGCTTACATAGCCTTAATACACCTAGGATCTTTGGCAGCCTGTGTATAGATCTTAGGCTCAACATCAACAGAGAATTTGGTGAGGAAAATTTGATACCTTGGTGTCAAAGTATCATAGCTTACAACATCAGACAATGGATAGACACAAGTATTTGCAACTCTGATAGGGACAACAAAATCCTTCAACTAAATAGTTGGTTTAAACACCCTTCCGGATTTTCTCTGTGGTGGCTCAGGATCAATGACAGGTGCAGGGGTAGAAAGTGGTAAGTCTGTAGTGCTGGGAGAGGGATCTACAATGTCAAAGATTTATGCATCATGCAAAGCAATTGTTGGTGGCTGGTCTGGGATATGTGTTAGACTAGAAATAGGATCATCTAGTATAGGAGAAGGGGTAGACATAACTAGAAAGGAGAAGTCATGATTTGTTGCATGTGAACAAAAAAGAAAATATGTTCTCATGAAAGAGAACATCTCTTCTAATGAAGATTGTTCTGTGATCCATGTCATATAGCTTGTAACCTTTCTGTAAAAATCCCATAGCCAAGCAACACAGATGGTATAGCTCTAGGACTGAATTTATCTTGTCTATGTAATGTTGTTGCATAGCAGGGACACCCTATTACTCGCAAATGAGACAATGAAGGCACTCTGTTGTGCAATACTTCAAATGGAGACTTGTTTTCGAAGAAAGTAGAGGGCACTCTATTAATTATATACACAGCAGCTTCCACACAACATCCTCAAAACCTAAGTGGCAAGTGACCCTGGAATTTAATAGCTTTAGCTTTCTCAAGGATATGCTTATGCCTCCTCTAGACAACCTCATTTTGTTGTGGAGAATAAGGGAAAGAAATATGATAAATTATCCCATGTGACTTGAACAACTCACCACAAAGACTACTGAAAAATTCTGACTCATTATTAGACCTAAAAGCTTTATCTTTCCTTTCAAATTGGTTCAAAATCATGTCAATGAAAGATTTAAGCAGAGCAGACACATCAGATTTAACTCGCAGCATAAAGACCTAACCCATCTAGAGAAATCATCCACAAGAGTAAGAAAATAGTTCATTCCATTGTAGGTGGAGACTTTGTACGGCCCCCAAACATCCATATGAATCAATTCAAAAGGTGCAACAGCTCTACTATTACTACAAGGAAATGAAAGTCTAACTTGTCTAGCTAATGGACATATGCCACAGTAGTCCAATGTAAGACTACATTTATTTTTCAAAACAGAATTTCTTCTTGGAACTGCCATAGGTACATGGCCCACCCTATTGTGCCATAACTCTGAATCTATTGTCTCTCTTACTGTCAAAGATTTCATCTGCTCCTTGACTTCAGCATTTCCCTTTGGCCTCAAGATGTAAAGTCCTTCATCTTTCTTACCGATCCCCTTCACCCTCACAATGAAGAGGTCCTGGAAGATAAAGAATTCAAGACAAAAACTAACTAAGCACTGCAAAGCCTTAGTCAACTTTGAAACTGACAACAAGTTGAATTTAAATGCTGTACACACAATACGTCTTTAATGAGATCACCTCCTGTCAAGTGGAAATTTCCTACATGAGTAATCTGAGTGGAATCTCCAGTAAGCATTTGAACATGTCCTGAGTTTCATACTTTAGTAGCATCAACCAACAACCGTTCATTACCTGTCATATGATCTAGCCCATGTGTCTACTATCTAAGTAGGACTAGAATCAGAATCAGACAAAGATATACCTTCCATGTGTGAACTAGCTTCACCAATTGAAGTTTTGTTCAAGATATTGAGGATTTGTGAATACTGCTCAGGAGTAAAGACTGGTGTTGTCATAGGTGTGAGTGGACGAGGAGCAGAAACAGCCTTTCTATCTGATTGTGACAAGTTTCTACTCGTCATAACACCTCTCTTTTTTGGCTTAAAGTCAGGAGGATACCCTATAATTTTATAGCAATTTTCCTTCAAATGACCTTTCATGTTGCAAAATTCACATTTCATTAACTTGAAACAATTTTCCCTGGAATGACCTCGTGTGTGACAATAATCACACTCCAGATTATAATTCTTCTTCCCCTGTCTCGGACCAGAATGTTTAGTAATAAATAGGGCAGTAGGCTCCATATTTTCAGACAATGCACAATGCCCTCCTGCAACCATTTTTTGACTTTCATCCTGAAGCAACATTGTATATGCTTGATTAACATTAGGAACGTGTGATTTTATCAAGATCTTGTTGCGTGCCTGGATATATCCATCATTGAGACCCGTAAGAAATTGTAACAAACGTTGGTATTATAAATGATTAGCATATTCCTTGGATTTTACACATTCACATGAAGGATGCGACATCGATGTATCATATTCATCCCATAAGTCCTTCAATTTAAAATAATACACAGAGATGGATGAAGTACCATGTGTTAAGGTAAAAATTTCCTCATGTAGATAGAACAGGCGAGAAGTTGTCACCTTATCAAAGTGCTCTCGCAGGTCCTCCCAAATAGCATAAGCACTGGAACGAAATAGCACTCCACTAAGCAAATCGCGACTAACATTATACATAATCCATGATTTTACCATCGCATTACAGCGATCCCAGTGATTAACAATATTCTGTCCATAAGTGTCTCGCGTAATATTACCTTCAACAAAACCTAGTTTATTCCTAGTTAGCAAAGAAACTTCCCTGGCCTATCGCCATATAATATAATCCTTCATTCCCATTAGAGGCATCCCAATCGAAAGTGAACTCGGAGCATCCGAAGCATGCAAATACAATGGGTGATTGTGGTCAATCACAATCACATTTTGTGCAGTTGCGACATCGATCGCCATGAAATTTAGGGCTCAAAACTGATAAAAACTCAAATTCACCAGAAAGTACCTGAGGAATCTCTCGATTTTCAACTGTCGTCGGAGAAAATCCCTAGATTCACTCAATTATGGCTCTGATACCATGTTAAATCTCTATTGATCGATGAATTGAGTAATCTGATTGAGCACTCGAATAAAGAGGATGAGAGAACTATGAAGAAGAAATTGAGATCAGAAAGCAGAGCAATTGATAAAAATGATTTGTATATGTACATATGGAGCTATAAGTCCTTTATATAGGATATATAGCCTAATTTATTCATATCTAAGCTAATGACAACTGGATAATAGCTGTGACGAACGACCTCTGAAGTTAGTTAACACTATTACAACTAACTAAAACAGTTAAACAGTAAAGTAACCATGGTTAAGTAACTAATGGTGCAGGTTGTCAATTCCTCTACAGAAATTCATTCAAATATGATCATATTAATAGGCTTGAGTTTATTTTAATAGCTCCACAATTACAATTTTTTTAATTGTATATTATTCATAGAAGTTTGAATAAAAAAGCAAAAGAAGAAGGAAGAAGAATGATAGACTACGACTTCCACGATTTTCGGTGGTCTAAATTATTACAATTATTTTATTTTTGTTAAAAGCTTTTGTTTTAAACGATTTTGGAAATGTTTGGTTTTTATTTTATAGGAACTAGGCTTTATGTTGACTTCCTCTGAAGGCCAGTTGCACTATATGATACGCTTGTCATATCTTGAAAAGTTCATATAAACATAAATACGATGTTGACAATTAAACCTTTTAAGTCAAAAATGGAAGCTCCATTTATTTGACTGAAATTTTCTGGATTTCTTAAGCTGTCTGAGGCTAACAGAAATATATATATGTCATGATTTGATTTTATATAGTGAAATCTTTTGTTTCTTGGTGTAATATTCACGTGGCCATGTTATGGCAATGTTTATGCTATATATTGAAAAGAGACCCTTAGGGCTGGTCGAATTGGTTGAGCAGCGGACTTTTCAAATGGGATATTTAGGATTCGAAACTCACTTGTATATCGCATCGGTCAAGCTCGTTATACGGGGCTTGTCTAGTGCGGTTTACCCTCATATGTAGTTTGCAAAAGCGGAGTTTACCATGTGTTCACCCAAAAAATAGCGAATGTGAATTCCTTGTTAACGCGCAAAAAAATTGAAAAGAGTACTGTAATACATGGTTTAAGATATGACTTTAATTTGATATTCTTATTTGGTATTAGGACACCAGATTATTTCTAATATTAGCTTATACGGGAACCAAAATGAAAATAGCTGAAAATAATATTCGTGCATTCTTAAACCTCTTTAGTATTGTAAGAATTAAGAAAATGTAGCGTATCAATATATGTGCATTCTACAGAAGTGGTAAATATTATGGGACACATCCAACTGATTCCAAAACATAAGTTATAGTGACAAGTAAGTTGGAAGTAATATTTAATTTATACGAAAACTGAAACTGTAGAAAATGAAATTTAATTCTTAGTAATATTCACCTCGAACGCTAAATAAAGAGAATGGTTTGTGAATTAAATTACACGTGGAAATATCAAAATGGAGCATATATAGTCGAATTTGAATAACGTCGTCCCTGAAATAAGTCCGTGACCTACGGAAAATAATGTACTTTATTCGTTAAAGCATCGCCAATGTGACTCATTTAGGACCAATATATATTATTAGAAATCATAATTCTTTTTCATTTATTCTTTAAGCCCGTGAACAATGAGCTACAAATGAAAAGATATTAGAGAAAAAAACTTAATGTAGAATTAGAATTCTATAACGAGGCAATTAATCTACTATTCAACTGGTACTTGGTAGTATATATTTTGGTACCATGTTAAGAGTTTATTAATCTGTGGATTCTTTTCGATGAGATTGCTCAGTTTCCTTGTTTATAGTCCCTATGTGGATTCTTCAGGATTTCTTTCTATTTTTATATCTTTAATAGATGGACCACAAAATACGACTTTGTTTTTAGGATTCGAATACTTGAATAAAGCAAATTCAAGGTTGGCATCTCATGTTCTAAACGTCAATATCATACTAGAGGAGTGATTTGTGTGGTGTCCAATTTTGCGTGCACTAGTTATAGAAGGATCAAATTCTTCTATTTGTTCCAACTTCTACTGTTTGCGGAATAATAAATCCAGAAAATAAAGAACACGGAGATTTTTACGTGAAAAACACCTGGCTCAAAAGTGAAAAACCACGACCTACTTCCAAGTAGGATTTTTCCAAACTTTTTTACTAAATCAGCGAGCCAAACAATATTTACAAAAACTCTTTTGTAAACCTAGGATTACCTATAATCCCTTTGTGGCAAACTAGCCTCTAGCTATTTGTGACAAACTCCAAGTTAGCTATAACTTGAAAACGCACAGTACCTATTACAGACGATTCTAGATAAAGCTGAAAGTTACAAGTTGAAATCACCTATTACACGTAACTAGACTAAAAGACAACAGTTGGAACTGGTTCTTCTATCTGGTTCAAGCAGCTTCAGAGTCGCACACTTAAATCTCACACGAACTGCTTGCAAAATTTGCCTTGCTAATTTTGCTCTCAATTCTTGCTTAACTTCTGCTTATGTGCATGCCTGTAAAATAAGAACAATCTGCAATATATAGGATTAGTAGACGAGAGATTTACTAGAGTTCTAATGCTACTCTTCTTTGGTGGAAGAGTTCTAGTTAATCTCAACTTCTCGAATCCTTCCTTATCTTTGATTCTGTTCTTACTGAATAAAGAGTCCTTCTCCTTATCATTTTGCAATCTTTTCGATCAAAAGATATCTCTTTATTTCTCAGATTTCGTTTATCTCCTGCATGTGCACCTCACGTGCCTTAACTCTGCATGTGTCTATGTCTCCAGTGATGGACCTGGTTCATCTTTGAGTTCCTTTGTCAATATTCAAAACCATTCAATTTCTTGGGCCAACAAATTCCCTCTTTTTTATGATGAAAAACTCTGTGCTTAGGCCTGTAACAAACTTAATCCAACATTAACACATTTTAGAGTATTGAGTATTTATCATAAAAGAATCAGGTTCATTAGGTTATAAATATCACATGTTCAGAAGCACATAACCATTTTTCCCCCTTTTGGCATCATCGAAAAGTTATAAATTTTAGAAAGTCCCGGATATTTAAGAATTACTCATGGCCACCGAGGCATTTGCAAGTGCAATCATGGATTAATCATTAATAGTAAACCAAGAATGCAAACTATCAAAGAAAATGAAACAATATTAAGAGCAAAAACAATAAAATTCATTAATAGAAGCATTGTTCAACCGTAATCCACACGAAGAAATAAAAACAGTTAACACCATGAGCAAAAAAAACAAGAAAAATCCCTAATCCGGGTCACTGAAGGTCGAAGACAGGCTGGACTACTAAGGCTGGGAAGGGGTGGAGGCTGGGTTTTTGGCTTGGAGAAGATATAGCATATCCTTGAGAATCCCCTCATTCTTCTCCTTTTCTTTGGCAAGCTCAGTTCTGAGAGCATCCCTTTCATATTCAACCTCTGTCAGTCGGTTCTTCAGCCTAAGTATTTCTGCATCCTTAGCCCCACCCTCCTGCACAAGTGCTCTAACTTTGTTGTTCACAGGTGTCTTCCTGGATGAACCAGGCTCATTGTCAGGAATATTGACAACATAGTCACAGGCCAGAACAGTATTTTTGCCAAAGTGATCCTTAATTGTGGTCATCTCTGCCTTCTTCAGAGGCACCTTGTAGTGAGCAAGTACAGTTGTGACGGTGAAGCCATAAGGAATGGCATGAGCCTTGGAACCTTTTACCACCCTGTCCAGCAGCTGAATGATGAAGTAAGGTCAGTTGATCTGCTTTCCACTGTCCAAGCACTCCATGAGAACTAAGTCCATTTAGTTGGCTATATGCCTTCTCTCCTGCCTTGACAGTACACACTTGTTAATGAACTCAAACACCACCTTGTGAGGGGGATTCATCTCACTCTTGTAGACAGCCATTGGTTCAACCTCCTCTTCATTGTCACAGAACCTTCTGGTGATTTGCAGAGCAGTAGGAAGAGCATTTATGCTGAGCCATTTCTGCCTGGTGTAATAATCATAGCCTTTAGAGGGAATCCCAAGCACTTCTCCCAATTCTATGGCATCAAAGGAAATTTTGGTCCCCTTTACTTGGCTAGAGACTTTGTCGTCCTTGATTACATCATTGGTCATGAACTCGACTATCTCACTTCTGTCCAGCCTCTCATCTAATTGAAGGACCATGTCCTTCCAGCCCTGTACCTCCAGCTTATCCTTTGATAGACCATGCCACATTCCTCCAAATCTTTCAGCAATCTCCCTTCAAAATGGTGTGCTTCCCAAACTAAGTCAAATTGTCCTGCTCTCTAGCAGACTCATCTTCTTCTTCAGCACTCCAATCCTCCTCTTCATCAATTTGAACTTTCTTTGATTTTACTGTAGACCTGGTTCTCTTGGCTACAATTGAGGGTGCAACAAACACAGATGCAGACTTCTTTGAAGAAGTCTTGGCTTTAATTAGTTTGGGGGTCTGAACCTCAACTTCTGCCATTTGCTCATCTTGATGGACCAGGTCCATCTCCTCAATCTCAACAGCCTCTACAGGCTCAGCAATTTTCTCATTTCCCTTCTCAGCTCTCTTTCTCTTACTTTCCTTCAAAGCTTTTTGTAACTCCTCATCGCTCTGCCTAAGTTCACTTCTTGTAGTTCTTCCTCTTGTAAGAGGAGTTTCAGAACCAACAGATGGAGTGACTTTTCTCTTCTTACTTGCTCCTGCAGTTTCAGACTTCTTAGCCTTTGGAGCCCTTTTCTTCTTTGGTTTATAACTCTCTCCTAACTTCTTCATAAAATATGCTAAGGTCTCCTCAATAGATGAACCAGGTTCATCTGTAGATTTTCCTAGATTTACTAATCCCTCAGCCGCTTCTCTTGATTCACTTCCCCCTGACTTCTTGGCTCCCTCTTCTATTACTAATGTTTCAGTACCACAAATAGACAATCTAATAGTTTCTTCCCTTGTTCCCCTTGTTTCACTCTGGCCTCCCTCTCTCTCTATTTCTTTCCCAAATTTATTTTTACCACATCTTCGTCTTACTTCTGGAAACTCCACATCTATCACAGATCCAACCAAAATAAACTTGTTTTCTAAATTCTCTGATATTTCAGACACATTCTAATAAGTGATCTTAGGTACAGATGATACCTGTTCAGAATCAGAAGATCCTGCTGCTTCCTCAGTAGCTGGTTTAAGCGAATCACTTGAATTGTCTGATTCTGGAGCCTGATTGGCTTGTAGTTTGGCATTCAATTTTCTGGCAAGAGAACCTGTAGCCACTGTTTTTCTGGCAAGCATTTTAACCCTTCTTTTTCTGGGTCATGAACTAGGGCTAGGTTGAGGAATAGTGGGATTGGGTTGAGACGGAGTAGGACTTGGTGGTGGAGGTGTTGAAGAAGTCGAAGATGGAGTAATAATTAGTGGAGTACCAGTGTTGTTCGAAGGGTTAGTCATTTTTTATTGAAGATGGAAGAGGAAGATTTTGAGTTGATAAGGAAAAGAGAATTAGAATCAAGGTTTTGGAGCAGAGAGATGAAAGGGTTTCGACGGTTATGGCTTAGTGAATGATGACTTAGAGAAGTGATGATGATGTGGTTCTAAAGGGGATGGGTAATTAATATATAACGAGAGTATTTTGGGTCAAAAAGAAGTCAAATCACTTCTGTAAGTGTCAGTTAGAGATGACGGTTACAGCTACCCTATTTTCCAGGCTTTTAATTTGATGGGATTCTAAGAGGTGACGGAACTGGTTCAAAATTAGAATAAATACAAGATTTTGAAAATATCTTGTTTGAGGTAGAGTTTTTCTGATGACTAACTACTAATATTTCAAGTGTGTATGGTGGAGAACACATACCTCGCCTTTCAGATAAACCAGCACTGATGAACCAGGTTCATCATGTAAAAAACCTCTTGATCAAGCCTCAACTTTCTACAATAGGAAAAACATCATTAGTAACCAATGAATCATTTCAAAACATGGCAAGAGATTATTTTTTTTACAGCATGAGACTGAGCAACGATTAATCTGATTATTTACACAAATTTCAGAATTTCTAGCCAAATTGTTTTTTTCATTTTTCCCTTTTTAATTTTTTTTTCATGTACATTATGAACTGGTTCAATTAGGTGATCTTAATTATCCCTAACTCTAACATGTTCCTTTCAAAATGCTCTCTACTTAGTGATTTTGTAAAGATGTCAGCAATCTGTTTATCATTAGCACAAAATTCAATAGAGATCAACCCTTTCTCATAATTATCCCTTAAAAAATGATGTCTAACATCTATGTGTTTTGTCCTTTTATGGTGAACGAGGTTCTTTGTCATACTTATAGCACTGGTGTTATCACAAAAGATAGGGATGCATCCAACATCGATTCTAAAATATATCAATTGTTGTTTAATCCACAGTAGTTGAGCACAACATGAGGCTGCAGCCACATACTCAGCCTCAGCAGTAGATAGAGCCACAGAATTTTGCTTTTTAGTGGCCCAAGACACGAGACATGAGCCCAGAAAATGTTCCATACCTGAGGTGCTCTTTTGATCCACTAGAAAACCCGCATAGTCAGCATCAGCATATCCCACAAGATTGAAGTTACTACCTTTTGGATACCAAAGGCAGAGATCAGTGGTGCCTTTTAGGTATCTCAAGATTCTCTTCACAACAGTTAAGTGGGATTCGTTTGGATTAGCCTGAAATCTTGCACAAAGTCCTATGCTGAAAACAATGTCAGGTCTACTAGCATTGAGATACAACAATGAACCGATCATTCCCCTATACATTTTTTGATCAATAAATGAACCAGGTTCATCTGCATCTAGTTTTGTGGTTGTTGCAATAGGAGTGTCAATTTCTTTGGATCTTTCATTTTAAACCTCTTAATTACTCTTTCACATACTTTTGTTGATGGATCATAGTTCCATTTGAATTTTGTTTAATTTTTAAGCCTAAAAAAAATTAAGCTCACCCATCACGCTCATTTCAAATTCACTACCCATTAGTTTAGCAAATTCTTTACTTAGGTTTGTAGTAGTTGCTCCAAATATTATGTCATCTACATATATCTGAACTACCAAGAGATATTTACCTTTTTCCTTTAAGAATAAAGTACTATCAATTTTACCTCTCTTGTAGTCATGCTCAAGCAATAATTTTGATAACTTTTCGTACCATGCTCTGGGAGCTTGCTTGAGTCCATATAGTGCTTTGTCAAGTTTGTACACATGATCAGGATTCTCCTTGTTCTCAAACCCTGGAGGTTGCTTGACGAACACTTCTTCCTTTAGGTAGCCATTTAGGAAGGCACTCTTGGCATTCATCTGGTGAAGGATGAATTCCATGTAAGCAGCAAAGGCTATGAGGAGTCTTATTGATTTCAGCCTTGCCACTGGAGCAAAGATTTTATCATAGTCTATGCCTTCCTCCTGACTGTATCCTTGAACCACCAATCTTGCCTTGTTTCTTGTAATTGTTCCATCTTTATCAAGTTTGTTTCTGAAGACCCATTTTGTGCCAATTACTGATCTATCCGAGGGTCGTGGTACCATATGCCAAACTTTACTTCTTTCAAACTGTTGAGTTCATCTTGCATTGCATTCACCCAGTCTGTATCTTTCAAAGCCTCGGCAACATTTTTAGGTTCAATAAGATATAGGAAAGCATCAAAAGCACACAAATTCTTCAAAGAGGATCTGGTTTTGATTACAGAGGTTGGATCAGTGATAATGTTCTTAATAGGGTGAGAACTTTGATATCTGTATGGTTTCACAACCAACTGGTTACTCCTTGAAGTTCCTTCAATGCCTTTTTTCTGTGGAACAGGATCAGGTACAGGTTCCAATGAGGTTTGGAAATTAATTTGTTCAGTTCCCC
Source organism: Nicotiana paniculata (assembly GCA_005239505.1). Classification (NCBI taxonomy): domain Eukaryota; kingdom Viridiplantae; phylum Streptophyta; class Magnoliopsida; order Solanales; family Solanaceae; genus Nicotiana; species Nicotiana paniculata. Next base: position 50,133 of record ML317236.1, on the reverse strand, counting down.
CTGTCATGTTGCCAGGCAGGGATGAACCTGTTCCTTCGTCCAGTGTTGCTCCAGTTTGGACTGACTTTCTGACCAGCCCAATTTCTTCATCCTCTTATTCCTGTCTTTCAGAAAGAATGTTAGTTTCATCAAAAGCTACATGCACACTTTCTTCAACACACATAGTTCTTTTGTTATAGACTTTATAAGCCTTACTATGTGAATAATATCCCAAGAATACTCCCTCATCACTTCTGGGATCAAACTTACCTTGGGAGTCTTTACCATTATTGTGCACAAAGAACTTGCAACCAAAATCCCTAAGGTGGGATATATTGGGATTTATCTCTTTAAGTAACTCATAGGGAGTCTTCTCTACAAGTGGTCTAGTTATGCACCTATTTATGATATAGCATGCAGTAGTAATAGCTTCTGCCCAGAAGCTATGAGGTAGTTTACTAGAAAGAAGCATAGTCCTAGCCATATATTCAAGTGTCTTATTCTTTATTTCAACTACTCCATTTTGTTGTGGAGTTCTAGGGGCAGAAAAGTTGTGATATATGCCATGCTCATCACAAAATTCAGCAAATTTAGCATTTTCAAATTCAGTGCCAAGATTAGACCTAATTGATGCAAGTTGATTTCCTAATTGTTTTTGAATTTTTCTAACAAAGGAAGTAAACATGTCGAATGCATCATCTTTAGATGTTAGAAACAATGTTCAGATAAATCTAGAATAGTCATCAACAAGCACCATCACATATCTCTTACCACTTCTGCTTAAGGTTCTCATAGGACCACAAAGATCCATATGGACCAGTTCCATCGATCTGGTGGTAGTTACCACTTTCTTGCTTTTGAAAGAGGATCTTACATGCTTCCCCCTTGAACAAGACTCACAGACTTTGACTTCCTTGAACATAATATTAGGCAGACCTATCACTAAATCCTTGGAGACTAGTTTGTTGAGTTAACTCAGACTTGCATGTCCAAGTCTCTTATGCCAAATGAGGGGATCACTGTCCAGCACACTTAAGCATGTTAATTTATTTTCTGAAAGTGTGGACAGATCTATGATGTATATATTGTTCACTCTTTTTCCCTGCAAAACAATCTTGTCAGTGATAAGATTTATTACAAAATATTTTGTAGAGGTGAATGCTACCAAGTTACCTCTGTCATACAGTTGTGACACACTGATTAGGTTATATTTCAAGCCATATATTAGGTAGACATTCTCAATGGAATGAGTGTTATCCTTACCTACCTTACCAACTCCAACGATTTCACCTTTCTTTCCATTTCCAAAGGAGACATTTCCTCCTTTGAGGTCCTTAAGTGAAAGGAACCGGTCCTTGTTACCAGTCATGTTTTTTGAGCAGCCACTATCCATGTACCATATTTGGCTACTTCCTTTCACTTGAACCTCAGATTCCTCATGAGATTTATCATCTGATTCACCAATTTCCATAAGTGCTTGTTCATCTCCATCTTCATCATCTGAACTTTCTCTCCAAGCAGCAACCATAACCTTTGTTGATATTTTGTTCTTCTTGGGATGAACCTGTTCCTTCTTCCAGTTCCTTCGTTCAGGCCTTTTCCTTTTCCATTCAACTTCCCACTGAGGGCAGTTCTTGATGTGATGATTAGTTTTCCCACATTGTAGTAGCCCTCATTAGTGGATTTTTCTGGTGCCCTTGCCTTGTTGTAATTTCCACCTCTTGAGGTGCCTTTTCTTCTCATAGGATAATTTTGAAGTCCTTGGTGATCATAGCCATTTCATCTTCCTCCAATTCTTCTCCCTCGGTGATTCTTAGTGCCAGACTTCTTTCCTTCTTGGGAGCATCCATCTTCATTGTCTGCCTTCTAAGTTCATAGGTAGTGAGATTGCCAATTAGCTCATCTAGTTTGAGTGTTGCAATGTTCTTGGATTCCTGAATTGCAGTGATCTTACTCTCCCAAGAGATTGGCAGAACCCTTGTCAAAATCTTCTCAACATTGTCTTCCTCAAGAAGAGTCCTTCCAAGAGATTTCAGTTCATTAGTCAATGTAGTGAACCTAGTGTACATCTCTTGATTGGTCTCTCCTTCATTCATAGAGAAATTCTCATAGTGAGAATATAGTAAATTCTCATAGTAAGAATATAGTAGAGTACCTCTGGATCTCTTCACATGAGCAGTTCCTTCATGAGCCACTTGCAAAGTGTCCTAAATTTCCTTGGCAGTGGTACAACTTTGAATTATGTCGTACTCATCTGGACCAAGTCCACACACAAGCCACTTCTTGGCCTTGGCATTTTTCTCCCACTTTTTCAAATCCTCAGCAATGCAGTCAGCTCTTGTCTTTGGCACATCTATTCCTTCAGCATTTGTCTTCATGGTGGCCAAAGGACCATCAGTAAAAATATCCCATAGTTCGTAGTCTTCTCCAATTATATGGTCTCTCATCATGTTCTTCCACCAGGAGTAGTACTGGCCATTGAAGAGTGGAGGCCTAGCAGTTGATTGTCCTTCCCAATTCTCAGGTGGTGCACTCATCTTGATCTTTTCCTAAGGTGTTAGCCTCTTCAAGGATAACTTGCTCTGATACCAATTGATGTTCTAAACGTCAATACCACACAAGAGGGGGGGTGATTTGTGCGGTGTCAGATTTTTGTGTGCACTAGTTATAGAAGGACCAGGTTCTTCTATGTGTTCCAACCTCTACTGTTTGCAGAATAATAAATCCAGAAAATAAAGAACACAGAGATTTTTACGTGGAAAACACCTGGCTCAAAGATGAAAAACCACGACCTACTTCCCAGTAGGATTTTCCCAAACTCTTCTACTAAATCAGTGAGCCAAACAGCATTTAAAAAAACTCTTTTGTAAACCTAGGATTACCTATAATCCCTTTGTGGCAAACTAGCCTCTAGCTATTTGCGAAAAAACTCCAAGTTAGCTATAACTTGAAAACACACAGTACCTATTACAGATGCTTCTATATAAAGCTGAAAGGTACAAGTAGAAATCACCTACTAAGTAACTAGACTAAAAGACAACAGTTGGAACTGGTTCTTCTATCTGGTTCAAGTAGCTTCTAAGTCGCACACTTAAATATCACATGAACAGCTTGCAAAATTTGCCTTGCTAATTTAGCTCTCAATTTTTGCTTAACTTCTGCTTTTGTGCATGCCTGTAAAATAAGAACAATCTGCAATATATATGATTAGTAGACGAGAGATTTACTAGAATTCTAATGCTACTCTTCCTTGGTGGAAGAGTTCTAGTTAATCTCAACTCATCGAATCTTTCCTCATCTTTGATTCTGTTCTTACTGAATAAGGAGTCTTTCTCCTTATCATTTTGCAATCTTTTCGATCAAGAGATATCTCTTTATTTCCCAGATTTCGTTTATCTCCTGCATGTGCACCTCACGTGCCTTAACTCTGTATGTGTCTATGTCTTCAGTGATAGACCTGGTTCATCTTTGAGTTCCTTTGTCAATCTTAAAAACTATTCAATTTTTTGGTCCAACAGCATCTGACAGGTATCTTTATGATGATAAATAATTAAATTATTAGTTTGCTAGGTTAAACACTTATTTAAACGAATTATGCGATAAGATACTATTCAAATGGACGAAAAAAGAATAACTTATTCATAATCTTTTAGGTCCCTCGTCACTCCATTCAATTGCTCTATAATAAATTAATTAATAAAAAATAAAAGTTAATCTTTTTTGATAAAATGCCCGAACGAGCCTTTATTTTATTTTTTTGGTCCAATCATACTAAAAGTTCTCTCAATATGGTTTTATATTCTATCCAAAGCAAATAGTTTCGGTATGTCGGATTGGTTAAGTGGTTGTGTCCGACTATATGTCGATACCATCTATTCGAAGCACGGGTATGGGGCGTGCTTAATTACCTATGGTTGCGTGTTGCATGCTTTTCTGTAGAGATCCACTTCTCACCGCGATAGCCTAAGAGTTAGAAAGGTATAGGATTTTTTTTGGGTAATAGTCATTTGTATAGGTGGGCATTCTAATCGTTCGGATTGGATATGAGTATTTCGATTTTTGGATTGAAGAAATGATAATCCAAATCCAATCCAAATAAATTCGGATTGGATCGAATTTTTAAGTTCGATTTCGGATTTAATCGATTTGGATGTTGTGAAATTTCGATTTTGAGCGTCTAAGTTAAGATGTATCGACTTTTTACAAAAATGAATATCCAAATAAAGTACTCATGTTACATGGCCTAAAAAGTTCTTCATTCTTGCTGCAATCATCCAAATAAAGTATTCAAGTAATGAAATTATTATATATAAAAAATACAATAGAGACATTAATACGGCCGATAAGAAGTAGCAATAGTAAAATCAAGTTCAAATAAAAAGTATTCTGACAGTAATTTAGTAATTAATGTTAAATATCTGAGATGATATCTAATGGGTAGGGTATTGAACTTATTACTATTCACATATGGATAACTGACTAAATATAAAGTATAAAAAAATTGGATTTTCGGATATTGAAAAATTCGAAGTACCAAATCCAATATCTAATCCAAAATCCAAAAATTTTAAAAATTAAATCCAAATTCAATCACTAATCCGAAAATCCAAACAAGAAATTCAAATTTCGGTTTGGATTTCGGATTTGCCCAAACTATGCCCACCCCAGTCATTTGGTATTTTTTTAAACATGGAATCACTTGGGTACTTTCTTTTCAAGCTGGGTTGTATATGCTTATGTTTTATAGGCTTTTTCACTTTTAGCCTAAGTCAAAAAATATTTATATTCAGTAGCCAAAAGATGTAGAAGGTTAATTTTGATTTTTAAAGGAAATATCAATTTACTTTATTAATACATAAAATGTGCAAAGATGAAAAATGACGTTGTAGAGACGCTCTAAATCTATACGACGTCATTTTTCATGTTTTTCGTCTTTGCACATTTTATGTATTAATAAAGTAATGGAATTTTTTCATTGCTATACACTATTCAAAACTTTACTACCCTAAATGTCCATGTTTAGTTAATTACTCAGCATAAATAATTTTTGTTTACAAAATATATACAATCCACCTTAAAAGGCTCCCAAACCATTAGTTGTCCCTTCAATTAAGGGATTTAGTTACACCCTTTTCTTTTTTCCTCTCCTCTCTCCCCTCTTCTCTCCAGATTCTTTCTTGATGTCCATACTTCCTCTTTGACCGACCGACCTTAAACTAAAAATAGTATGTTAAATTCTTGAAGAAATCTATCACCAAATTCGACTTCATGGGACAAAGAGACCAGCAAAATACGATACAAATGGTACAAACGACAACGATAAAGACCTACCAGACAATGTTAGATAAATTGTGTAACTTTGCGCCTTATAGGCAACCAGGTGAAGGCGGTCATAACACTCCTAGAATACAACTAACCACAATATTAACATAATCAATTTTTGAATTCGTTTATATGCACACAATTTAGTCATGGAAATTATTTCGTACACTATCCAGTTAAATATAATTCAATGTCATACCACTTAAATATAAATTTTATACAAAATTTATATAATATGTCTTTTATATATTTTGTATCTGATTTATACATAGTAAAACTTAATTTCATACAACTAATTATATATTATACAATTTATTTTTAACTTATCGACAACTTATCTACAACTTTCACACATTATTTCTACTCGGTTAAATATAACTACAATAACATACAACTTAAATATAAATTTTATATAAAATTTATATTTATTTTTAACTTATCGACAACTTATCTACAACTTTAACACATTATTTCTACTCGGTTAAATATAACTACAATAACATACAACTTAAATATAAATTTTATATAAAATTTATACAATGTATTTTTTGTATATTTTGTTTCTGATTTATACATAGTAAAACAAATTTCATACAACTAATTATATATTATACAACTTATCTACAATTTTCATACATTATTTCTACTCAGTTATAAACAACTACAATATCATACAACTTAAATATAATTTTTTATACAATATTTTTTAATTTTCATACAATATATATATATATATATATATATATATATATAACAGAATACAATATTTCTACAGTTTTACTACAATTTCGTAAATATAATGTATGTCATGTCTTGTTCTTAATCTTCTTCTTCTTCTTCTAGTTTCAATCTGAAATTCAGCCAAAATCAAGTCTAATCTTCACCAAAACACCCTCAAAATTGAGATATAAACTACAAACAATATTCCCAATTGTTTGCAACAACACCCAATCTAAACAAATAATGATTTTTGAAAACCCAAATTCGAATTCAAAGCTCAAAAGCTTTTTAATGGCTGTCAATGGTGGAATTGTTGTTCTTTTTTCCTTTGCTTTACAATACTGAAATTAGGGATTGAGAGATAGAGAGACGTAAAGAGATCTCTATTCTTTGCAACAACGCTCAATTCAAACAAATAATATTTTTTGAAAACTCAAATTTGAATTCAAAACTTTTTAATGATTGTCAATGATGGAATCGTGGGTGAGCGCAAGATACGTAGGGGAGGTAAGTGGGATGTGGAGAGAGAAACACGGAGGAAGTGGAAGACACGTTAATGTTATTTTAGGATACTAATTATTATCATTAATTTCATTAAAATGTACATAAATGATAATTGAGTATAGAGGATAATATAGTTTCATATATAGGAATGTAAAAATTCCTAAAGTAATTGATGTTTCCTTTAAAAATAAAAATTAACCTTCAACATTTAAATCATGGTCAAAGTTAAGCTTTTATCTCAATGATGTCAATTTCTGTTCATAAATTCTCCGTCCTAATTGGCTCAATCAACAAGCCACATCACAAAATGGTGAAAAACATGCTTTATAACGACTAAGAAAAAAGCATGTAGATGACATAGATTTTGAAAACAACGGTGCGTCAAGCCGAAATTACTTTTGATTCATATATGCCAAACTTCCAAATGACTTTACATTATTCACATGAAACGGTTAATTCATGGAAAGCAAAGGGGACCAAATTAAAGTGCATGAACTAAAGCCATCTAAGAGAAAAATAAGTTAAATAAAATAAAGAAAAAATTTCATATAAGAACAATTAGGCTCCCTACTTTTTAATTTTATAGTTTATATTTGAATTTACAATCAACTAGCCCAAAAATAATAGGTTAAGATTCAACATCCAACTCCAATAGGTTCTCGAAATTACTATTTAATTTTTAAAAAAGATTGCTCAAGCTTTTAAGTTAATTTTCGAATAAGTAACTGTGATTCAATATTAGTTTAACAAACCAAATCTATTTGGGCAGTGAAAATTAGATTTTTAACAAGCTTTAATATGTGGGTTTAAATTCTTAAAATGATTTTGTGAGAAATTTGGAGTGTGTTATATAAAATTTGAAGTCATTTAATGGAGATTTGGACTGATTTTGAACAAGAATTGCAAATGAAAATTGTGAAAGAAATTCGTCTAAAGTCACTTGTATAAAGGTGTATAAGATGTGTTTATACACTATTATACAAGATTATACATAATTATACAAAAAACTGACTTCGTCTTCTTCCTTGCGCCTATTCTGAAATTTAGCGGAATCTTGCTCAAATCTACTCCAAATCCTTCAAATTTAAATTTTGAACTCATTTTGATGTTTTAACCAATCAGAACACTACCCAATCCAAACAACCAACAATCTCAAAAAATTCTATTTTTGAAAAGAAAACTTTGAATGGCTTTCAATGATGGACTTCTACTCTTCAATTTTCTTACATTGCAACTAGGTGACACAGGGGGAGAAGCGAAAAATACACGGCCCCTTGAAGCATATGTAAAAGATGTAAGAAGAAGAAATAGTAAAAGCAATGGTTGTGAGAGCACAATGTTAACTCCATAGTTTTTAGAAGAAATGGTTGTAAGAACACATGTTTTGAATTTGCTAGATGTACAATATGAGCTAAGTTGGGTAAAACTTAAAAACATGAGCCATTTTTTATTATGGTGTGATGTCATGTGTATTTTTTTGTAATTCTTTCTAAAATGAAATAGGTTAATTTAACATGCATGCAAGGTACTGATAGGGAGAAACTTAATTAATTTGAAAAATAATTTTTATTTAACTAATTAATTTGAAAAATACTTAGTGTTTCATCAAATTTTCAAAAAATATTTTTAAATATTTTTTTTTAATAATACTTTTCAAGAAACTACTTTTTATTGCTTTCATTTTTATTGAAATATATTTATATTTTTCTAAAAGCTTGGCTTACTTAGGAGAAAAATCTACTTTCGGCCAAATTGATAGGACAAATTAAACAGACTATGAGTGTCCTTTCGTGAGCAACGGGGTTAAGCAAATTCAATTTAACATTCCAATAAGAAACAAAACATTCCAAAAGTAAATCAAACACTTCATTGGTTCCCTTTTACTTTGTCTGTTTTCGTGCCCCTTATTAGTCCGACTATGATTGAACTGCAACCTGGCAAATATTAGAAAGTCAACACAAAAAATATGAGATTTTCAAATCTCTTACTATATTAATTGTTTCTCGTGGGTTTTAGCCACCTCCCAACCCATTCAACCTTTGACCAGTAAAACCAAAATTTAAAATAAATTACTCCAAATAGTTTAAAGAAAAAAAATTAAATATTGGGTGCATCTAGAATTTTCGTAGTCTTACTTCTTCTTTTGCTTTTTCAATTCAAACTTTCATGCATTATATTAGCCGCTTTTTCTTACCACCAAGAAAACCCTATAAAAGAGAGAAAAAGAGAAAAGAAAGAAGAAAGCATCTTTATTTCTCTCTCTCTCGTTATATATAATTAGGTTCTTGTTTTTGATTTGTAAAGATAAAAATAGATATGGAAGAAGTAGAGATACCCCAATATTTTTTATGTCCTATATCACTTCAAATTATGAAAGATCCGGTGACGACGGTGACCGGAATCACATATGACCGGGAAAGCATCGAGATGTGGTTGTTAACGGCAGAGGAAGAGACGGAGATGGCGGCGTGTCCAGTAACAAAGCAGCCTTTGCCAAAAGACACCGAGTTGTTGACACCAAATCATATGCTCCGACGGCTAATTCAAGCTTGGTGCATAGTCAACGCAGAGAAAGGCGTTGACCGGATTCCAACACCAAAATATCCTATGAACAAATCCAATATTCTCCGATTAATTCGACAAGTTAATAGTAATGATCATCAGCTTTGTGCTGAAGCTTTGAGGAAAATGGCTGATTTGGTTTGTGAGAATGAGAAGAATAGGAAGTGCATGGAGCAAGTTGGTGCAATTAAGGCTATAGTTTGTTTCATAGTAAAGAGTTTCAAATGTGAGAAATTAATTCCTGGTATCGAAGAAGCTTTGAGGATTTTCCATTTAATTTGGAATCCGACATCCGAAAACAAGCAGTATGTAAAGGATAACCATGATTTAGTTCAAGCTATTCTATGGATTTTAAAGAGCGAATTGAAAACCAATCACGGTCCGATCAAGACTCATGCGATGATGGTCTTGAAGAACGCGATAGAAGTCTCGAATTCGAACCTTTTATCGGGATTAAACCCCGAGTTTTTCCAACAAATGGTGGAGACATTGCAGAAAAATGGGAAAAACTACATCTCTCAACAAGCAACAAAAGCAGCATTACAAGTGCTAATAGATGCATGCCCATGGGGAAGGAATAGGCTACAAATCGTCGAATCGGGTGCCATTTTCGAGCTAATTGAGCTTGAATTATCTAACCCTGAGAAAAGGGCTAGTGAATTAGTGTTCTGTCTATTGGCTAATTTATGTGCATTAGCTGATGGGAGAGCAGAATTGTTGAAGCATGCAGCTGGAATTGCAGTGGTCACAAAAAGGACATTACGGATATCTTCGGCTACAGATGATAGTGCACTTCAGATTCTTGGTTTGATTTCTAAGTTTTCTGCCACAAAAGAAGTGTTATTGGAAATGTTAAGAGTAGGTGGAGTATCAAAACTTTGCATGGTAATTCAAGCAGATTGCGAACCTCATTTGAAGAAGAAAGCAAGAGAGATATTGAAAGCACATTCTCATGTTTGGAGCAATTCTCCTTGTATACAAGTTTATCTTTTAACAAGATTTCCTGGACAATAGCAAGAGTAGAGCCCTAAAACCTTGAAGAGTTTTTTTTTTTTCATTTTATTTTCCTTGTATAAATTGGGCTAGCCAACACACTGCCTTTTTGTTATACTTTAAAACAGCATCGAAATTATACATATATAGAAATCCCAATGATATTTGTGAAGTAATTATTGGTCTATTTTTCTCTTCTTTAAATGTAGCAAGCAACCCGTATAGAAGAAAGTAAGAATATAGTTTTTTTTTTAAAAGAAGAGTTAATTAATTACTTAAAGTTTACATATTATAAGTATTACATATTGTTATTTATGTATGCTATAAGTTATTCACATCTCTATCTCTGATAACTCGAGATCCTATTTAAGAAGCTCTTTGTATATAGGTTGATTCTATTAGAAACATCCGAATAGAAAAGGAATCGAGCTTGAGAGGAGCTCCAATGGCATAAAAGGAGACTTGGAGAAGAAGACAGAAAGAGAGGGCATTTGAGAAAAGAATGGAAATGTTGTTTTAGAAATGAAAGTCTCAGTTGCAACTAGCTCAATAGAGCTGTATATATATTGTGCAAAAATCAAAAGGGGGTAAACTAATCTAACCAACTAACCGACCAACTAATTTCTGGAAATGGCTAACTAATTACCTAACTGCTTGGTACTACTCCTAATGCTGTAAGTACAACTGATCTAAACAATTATAAATAGTACATTATTTTCATATTCTAACGATCTCAATACTCCCCCCCCCCCTCCCCCCCTCAAGTTGGAGGTGAGGTCGTCACTGCCAACTTGCTGAGGATGCTGGAATGCTTATTCCCAGTTAGTGCCTTTGTCAAGATATCGGCAAGTTGATGATCATTCCTAATGTGATGCAGAGAAATGAGCCCTTCTTGCAGTTTATTTCTAACAAAATGGCAATCTACTTCAATATGTTTCGTTCGCTCATGGAAAACTGGATCCCTTGGTATGTGAAGTGCTGATTGGCTATCACAAAACACTACAATAGTATTTGAGAATGGAATTGTGAGTTCTTCAAGTAGTCTTTGTAACCACACCAGTTCACTAACTACTTTTCTGATAGACCTGTATTCTGCTTCTGCTGATGACAAGGAGATGGTTTCCTACTTCTTTGATTTCCAGCTAATAGGACTATTTCCCAGTAAGACAACATATCCAGTGACTGACTTCCTAGAATCTGGGCATGATACCCAATCAGAATCACAGTATGCTCTCACTATATAATCAACATCCTCGGAGAAGAAAACTCCCAGACAGGGATCAACTTTCAAGTATCTCAATAAGTGGTAGGCTGCCTTCAAGTGTGGTTCCCTTGGATCTTGCATGAACTGGCTTAGATGTTGAACGTTGAAGGCTATGTCTAGTCTTGTATTAGTCAGGAAATTCAATTTCCCAACCAACTTTCTATAACAACTAGGATCTGACAGAGGAGCTCCTTCCCTTGCTTTCAACTTTACATTTGGATCAAGAGGTGATGACAAGGAACTACAATTGAGACAGTTATACTCTTTTAAGAGATCAACCACAAATTTTCTCTGGGAGACAATGACCCATCTTCTTTATAAAGGATCTCAAGGCCAAGAAAATACTGAAGTCTTCCTAGATTTTAAATCTTGAAACTATCATGTAAGAACTTTTTCAGGAGTGTCATTTCTTCAAGGTTTGTCCCTGTGAGTATCACATAATCAACATATATTGCCACATATAACATGGATGTTCCACTCTTTTTGTAGAAAAGTGAACAAATGGAATACATTTAATCATACATGGAATGCTCATACACAATGCTTCTGTCAACTTTCCATACCATTGTCTACTAGCCTGTTTCAAGCCATATAAAGACTTGTTTAGCTTACAGACTAGTCCTGTTTTAGGAACTACTAATCCAGGAGGGACTTCCGTAAACATTTCTTCATTTAAATCTCCATGAAGAAAAGCATTTTTCACATCTAGTTGAAACATGTCCCATCCTCTCTTGACTGCCACTGCTATGAGTCCTCTCACAGTGGTCATTTTTATCACTGGTGAGAAGGTTTCTGTGTAATCTATCCCTTCTTGCTGTGTGTATCCTTTTACTACCAAACGAGCCGTAAACCTTTCAATACTTCCATCAGACTTATACTTTATCTTATACACCCATTTGCAACATATGGCTTTCTTCCCTACTGGTAGTGGGACCAAGTCCCATATGTTGTTGGCATATAATGCTTCAAACTCTTGTGTCATAGCTACCTGCCAAGCAGGATTGACAGCTGCTTCTTCATATGAAGAAGGCTCAATATCTTGACAGACACTTTGCATCAAAGACTAACTGTCATGTATTAGATCCTCAGGAGACACAGAATGATGGTTGACAATAATGCATCTTATACAACTATTGGAGTGAAGTTTAGGTACATTGTGAATGTAATCACTCAGGTATTTAGGTGTTTTGGCTTTTCTTTGGCTTCTTCTAAGGTTAGAAATGTTCTGATTATTTATTTGAGGAGAGTTGTTATTTACAGATGGTGATAATTCTCCATTGGGATTTGACACTGGAGATGGTTCTGGGAATGAAAAATCACCAAGGGTGTGATCGTTGTGAGGTGATGTGGATGTGATGCTGGCAGGTAATATCTCATTGTTGCTAATTGATGATGGTTCATGGTTCATGTGGCTTGCACCATTTGAATTGTTTTCAATATTCGTTTGAACATTGTTATCAGTATCATCCATGAAATCAATAAAAGCGACACTTTTCAGCACAGAAGGAAAAGAAGAAACATCTGGAACAATTGTGAAAGGAAAAATATTTTCATGAAAAGATACATCTATCGAGACTTGAACTTTCTTGGTAGCAAGACTCAGGACCTTGTATCCTTTGGTTCCAAAAGGATAGCCTATGAAAACGTGTGGAGTAGCTTTGGGTTAAAATTTATATGTATCTTAGGTACTATTGGGTAGCAAAGGCATCCAAAGCTTCTCATTTGGGAATATAATGGCTTCTTCTTGTATAGGATCTCAAAAGGGGCACTTGTTTTTAAGGTAAGTAGTAGGGAATCTGTTTATGATGTAGGTTGTTGTTTGTCACACCTCCTTTTTACTATCCCGGGGATGGCATAAAGGAGTTTTTCCAATTTAAGTGACAATCGAAACGGGATTATTTTATTTAAAATTCAAAGTCACCAGTTGGGATAGTTTATGATGTCCCAAGTCACCGATTTAAATCCCGAATCGAGAAAAGATTGACTCTGTGTTACAGTCCGCAAACACATAAATCCAGGTAAGAAATTCTGTTAACCCGGGAGAAGGTTTTAGCCATTCCCGAGTTCCGTGATTCTAGCATGGTCGCTTAATGATACCTGGCTTAATTGTTTAATTACTCATTTTTTAACACCTATGTGTATTTATCCTTTATCGCTTTTAACTATTCTATTATTCGTAGTGGTGATATTATCTGAAACGAGTCACGCTTACGTGTACTCGTTCTATTTAGCGTGCTAAAAATCATGTCACGCGTACGTGTACATAATTCATAGCCCTTAATATTAAAATTATTCGGTCAAAGTCACGCGAACGTGTACCTTGATTTTATTTTGAAAATCGACGCTCAAATCATGTCACGCGTACGAATACATAATTTGTCACATTTAATTACTTAAGAAAAACTCCAAAGGCGAGCGAACGCGAACTTAAGTCTTAATTCCTGAACCCGTATTTATGTAACGCGAACGTCAAAAATCCTAAAAATTGCCTACCGGGGCGTGGTCGGACTAAGCATGCTCCTAGCGGATAAATATAACAACTAATGAAGTAAATAACCAATTAAACTCTATTTCGTTAATCTCAAATACTCAACCCCCCTCAAAATCGTCCATACATCTATAACATTCGCGTAAACAAAAATGATTCAACAGAGACAAAGCATCCCAACAAAATTCAACGCTTATGAGGAAATGATAACTAAAGAAAACTAAAATGGAGATAAAAGTAAAAAAAAAATTGAATCAAAGCCATCTGAAGGGGCCATCCAAAGATTTTAACACTAATAATAACATACAAACCATATATGAGTCGTTTGAAACGTAAGCATCTTTAAAATATCACGGCGTTATTTCCAAACACTGTTGTTACACGAAGACTTGCACAATTCATTTGAGTTAGTTGAGACAATCTAAGGGGTGAACGTAGATGAAAATAGGAACACAGAGAAACCAAATTTATATGAGATGCGTTAAGGAGACACAATGAATCCCAAACGTAAAAAATAGATAAAAGACCAACATGCTTGTGAAATGCTTAAACAAATACTTAATGATGCAACTAGCCTTGACAATATTTATAAAATCCTCCTATACCAAGTCAAACATTCCCGAGACGATCCAAAGAAAATTCCAACACACAGAATGATAAATTCTCTTCAAAGAGTGTAGGTGAGGACACGAAAGTTGAGCCTGACATCAACACAATCGCGATGAGCTTAATAATTTAATCATGATTCATATAAAAACCAAGGGAATCCACTAAAACAACTTGGATGATCATTAAGTTTAAAACGCCAATGTCCTTGATTCCAACTGAACAAAAATAACAATATGAAGTCCAACAAAACAGGTTTTTTTTTAAAATAAAAATAAAAAATGAAATGAGTCAGAACACATGTTAATCATTCTAACATCATATGATTGACCATACTTGCTTTTAGGAATGGAAAGAATAGAACCTGAAATTGCTTCTTTTTTTTATGATTGATAAAAAAAAATCCAGCAGTTACACGAACAGAGATGAAGCGACAGTCATGGCCGAAACTCGAGCGGTGGTCAACAATAGCGACGAATTATAAACCCAACGGAATCCCGTTTTGAAACAAAAATTCGAAAAAATGAGGAAGAAACCCCAGAATCTATTCTTGGTGTATGTTTTCTGATTTTTTTCGGGTGTCAAAGAAACAAATATAGAGGAAGATTTCGAAAAAAAAAATGTAGAATCCAAAATTGGAAGAAGAAAAGCCGGAAATCAAAGAAAAGCTAAACTAAATATTTTTTTTTGTTTTCTGATTTTGAAAATGGAAGAACAGAACTTCAACAAAAGAATTAAAGTTTTTGTTCCAAAAAAAATTCCCTCCAGAAATCTGTAAAACCCACTTTATATAACCCTCTCTCCAACCTCCTTCAACCCCTTCTCCAAGAAATCTCCAAATACCCCTCTTTGAGTGCGGGCGATTTTGGAAAAATGGATGGCATTGTCCATCAATCCACGGCTCCCATTAGTCTAGAAATCAACCTCAAAGAGAATATTCGCACATAATCGGAAGGAATAGATCCGTTTTTGTCAGAGGTTTGTTATGCTACATGGCAAGAGGGGAGAGGAGGGAGCACGTGAGTGAGTTGGGTATGAGTGACTCGCCTGATTCCGGCGAGTTTGGGCGGTCGAATCGGCGGCAGATGGGTGGGCTAGAGGAGGCGCCGTTTGGGTGTTAGAAATTTAGGGTTTAATTTTTGAGAAAAATGTTATAATGAAGCTTTTGTATTAAGTGGGAAACAAATGTGGGCCATTGGATTAAATGAGTGAATGGCTAGGATTTAAGGGTTATTTGGGCGGATCAATGGGTAGGTCCGGCGGGTTGAGGGTGTGAAGGTGGGTTGGGTGGGTTTTGAGGTATTTTGGACCAATTTTGCCTTTGGCGTAACTTAAATTAAGACCAAATCCATTTCCTTTTTTTTTTCTCTTTCTTTAATTAATAAAAAATCTAAATTACATTCCTAAATTAAATTAATTTGCAAAATTAAGTTGATTATATACTATAATATTTACAACAATTAATTACCACTAAATTAAAAGAGGACATTAGTATTCTGAAATTAAAAAGCCAAAATGCAAAAGTGAGTCAATTTTGTGATTTTCATTTTGAAATAAAACAAATAATTTACTAATTAGTCCTAAAAATATGAAAGCAAAACTCAATGCAATGCAAGGTATTTTGATATTTTTTTCATGATTTGTAACAAAAGTAACATGCACGAAAATGCGAACAATTAACACAAGATACTACAAAATTGTAAATAATTGAATTTTTTTATTTTCTTTAATTTGTATGAGTATTTCACATAGGGCAAAAATCACGTGCTCACACTGTTAATACACACTTTCCCCAGTATCTCAAGGGCAATTTTGACTGAAATAAGAGTGCCCTAGCTATTTCAAGTAGATACTTATATTTTCTCTCCATCACATTGTTCTGCTATGGTGTGTAAGGACAGGATCTTTGGTGAATTATCCCTTTTGAATGAAAGAATGTGTTACTTTTTGTATTGATGAATTCCAAACCACTGCCTGTTCTTATGGTTTTTATGGTAGTTTTGAACTGATTTTCTATCATCGAAACAAAATCTTTAATGACTTGAATTGCATTGCTCTTGCAAGCTAAGAGGCGTGTCCATGTAGTTCTGCTGAAATCATCAACCATAGTGATGAAATATTTGCAGTTATCATGAATGGTGGTGTGATAAGGTCCCCACAGATTAACATGTAACAATTCAAAAAATTTACTAGAAGTGTTGGTTCTTTAAGGAAAGGGTAGTCTGTTTTGTCTGGCTACAGGATATATTGAGCATACAAAAGGTTGTTTGGAAGAAAAGGTGACAGATATAGATGATATTCCTTTCATTTTCACAAAGTGCACATGTCCAAGTCTACTGTGCCACAGAATATCATTCTCATGAGATGTGTAGGAATTCAAAGAGGCACAACTTCTGATTTTATTCACATATGAGGGAACCATTACATCATTATCAGTACTAGCAGATGTTATTTTATTCAAGAGGGAATCATATACAGATGGAAAGTAAGCATCTTTGACATCACAAGTATGAACAGACAAACAAGGAATATAAGGCTTGACTGTGGTGGAAGAAGAACTGGCATCCTTTCGTTTCAAGCATTGAGAGCACAGGAGATAAAGTCCATCTTTGACTGTACCAATCTCCAGAGGCCTCTTCAGTGAAGGGGCCTGCAACATACAAATACCATCAGTGAAGAATGCAATTCCTCTGAGATTTAGGGTCAACAAATGTATAGAGATGAGGTTGTATTCAAAATAAGGAACTAAAAGGACTTTATGCAACACAATCCTTGGTGCAAGCTTCACACTTCTAATTTCTGTTACTTTAACTTTGTAACCATTTGGAAATATGACTAATAAGGGATAGGGTAGAATAGTAATGTCACACATTGAGGATCTGTAGAAGGTCATATGGTTCGATGCCCCTGAGTCTAATATCCATGTATCAATCTTGGACTTAAAGCACCTATATGACAACTTACCAAAATCAACTGAAGAAGTATATACTACAGTACCTGCAAAGTTTGTAGCTCTAGAGTTCAAGTTCACATTGTTGGAATTCTCTCCTTCGCTGTTGCCTTGGAAGTGTTGCAGCAAGTTCATGATATGGCCATATTGTTCTTTGGTGAAGTTCATACCCTAACTCTCATTACGGTGTTCACCTCCATCTCCACTGCTAGCTATCATGTCAGTTGAAGGAGGACCATGGACATTTGCCACTGTCCTCTCTCCTCTATTGAACCTGAAACCTTGATTAGGATTTTGAAAGTTTTGACTAGCACCTTGAGGTTTCTTATTGACACTTTGGTATTGGAAAGGTTGGTTAAAGTTCTAGATACTTTAAGGATATTCATGGAGCTTATAACATTTATCCTTAGAATGCCCTAGTTTTCTATAATACTCACACATTGGACGAGGTCTACTGTTGGATGTGTAGCTATTTGCTGGGTTTTAATTAGTTTTGAAGGTTGACTGTTTAGAGGTGTTAACATTTAGGGAAGCTGACTCAAAACTAGGTTGGTTATTGGGCTTAATTTCTCTTTGTTTCTCCTCTAGAGTCAGCAAAGAAAAGGCTTGGGCCAAGGATGAAAAGGGATTCATCATGAGAATACTTCCCCTCACCATAGTATACACTTGATTAAGTCCCATAAGGAACTGGATTAAACGTCAATCTTGTTCAGCTTTATGCATGTTCTCTTTTTCTCCACAAGTGCAATTACAACTGCATTGTGTTTTTGCACTCAAAGTGCTGAACTCTTCCCACAATTTCTTCATTTTAGTATAGTAGCCAGTAACGTCCAGTGTTCCTTGTGATAGATCATTTGTCTCCTTTTGAATTTGATATAATTTCGCACCATTCATTTGGTCATAACGATCCTCCAACTCTCTCCACAATTCAACAGAATCATTGATATATTCCACACTGTCCGCAATTTCCTTTTCTAATGAATTCAAAATCCATGAGGTGACCATGTCATCACACCTCTCCCATAGTCTATACTTTGGAGATTCCAGATTTGGTTTCTTACAATCACCATTGATGAAACCTAGTTTATTTTTAACTGACAACGCTCGAAGCACACTACGTCTCCAAGACCTATATCCGATCCATTAAAGGGAACTGGTACCAACATTGCACCAGGATTATCCGATGGATGCATGTATAGTGGACTGCTTGAGTCAATGGTGGACTCCTTGCTTGAGTCCACATCAATGTATTCGATTTCTTCATTATTAGCCATGAGAACTATTCAATTGACAGTACTTGAAACGAAGAAGGAACAGAGGAGCAAAGATCTAAGAACTCTAACTTTTCGCGAGAATAAAAAATACCTGTAATTGAAATGTACATATCAAATTATCGATGATTTACACCAGTTTCATACGTCTACGATCAACCTTGCTCTGATACCATATTATAAACATCCGAATAGAAAAGGAATCGAGCTCGAGAGGAGCTCCAATGGCGTAAAAGGAGACTTGGAGAAGAAGACAGAAAGAGAGGGCATTTGCGAAAAGAAAGGAAATGTTGTTTTAGAAGTAAATGTCTCAATTGCAACTAGCTCAATAGAGTTGTATATATACAGTGCAAAAATCAAAATGGGGTAAACTAATCTAACCAACTAACCGACTAACTAATTTCTGGAAATGGCTAACTAACTACCTAACTGCTTGGTACTAATCCTAATGCTGTAAGTACAACTGATCTAAACAATTATAAATAATACATTGTTTCATATTCTAACGATCTCAATAGATTCGACTAGTGTTTTTCTTGGCTATGAAATGTTATCTGTACTATATATAAGTGATCAGAAGCAAATGAAATTTCAATGTTTATGCAAAGAATGATAAGCTTTTGATTATCTACCGTTTATATGCTTAGAATTTTTGTAAATACGGTGTCATTATAGCTTTGTATTACTTCTAATAATTATTCGAAAGATGAAAGTTATTAAGTATTATACTGGAGATATCTACCTTTGTTTATTTATGAAGACAGATTTACTTATCTTTAATAATAAAGATTTAAACTAGCTCTTAGCAACTTATTGCCTGCGTGACGATTTTGTGGCAAACGATTAGAAGAATATGGATTATAGATTATTGCATGGAGAAGTAGAATCCAACTAAAGGTCAATAACTCAATAAACAAATAACAATAGCAGGTATTATTTGCGATAAATAATTTTATTTCTGACGATCTTTGTAGTTGCGGTCCTTTCCCGAACACTACATGAACACATGAAGCTTTGTGCACCAGTAAGCTCTGTGCATCAGGCTGTCTCTTACGGTCTTTGGAGTTGAACACCGTTGTTGAATTAATCTCGGTCCTTGTTTCACATCAAATGTTTTTAAGTTATACAGTAATTATAACTCGATCTCCGGTTCTATTGGCCATTTAAAGAAAATATGTCGTTATGTGTGCCTTGTTTTGCTATTTTATTTTGTTAGTTTCTGCTAATTGGAAAATTTGAAGACATTAACGAATAAAATGTTGATGTTAAAATGCTAAGAAAAGAAGAAAAATTATCAAGAATTGTGGTCAAACAACAACTTTATGGTTGTA
The DNA here is from genome assembly GCA_005239505.1 of Nicotiana paniculata. Taxonomy (NCBI): domain Eukaryota; kingdom Viridiplantae; phylum Streptophyta; class Magnoliopsida; order Solanales; family Solanaceae; genus Nicotiana; species Nicotiana paniculata. The sequence continues at coordinate 30,143 of ML317236.1, read as the reverse complement.
ACCCTCTTCTATATGTTCATTTCACCCATGATGTTTACTCACATAACTTCCACACCTCTTGTTCATTCAAAGAGTGAAAATATTTGAAGCCAATTAGTTCCATAGTTATGTGCTGAATGCAACTAATTTAATTGAAGGTATGCGGAGTCTCTTACAACAATGGAAGTTCTTAAATTATCAAATTAATTTATTTCGATGACCTGTTAAGTTAGCTGGTCATAAATATCAATATATTCATGTTTCGGGGTTTGACTGGAACTACTTGTATAATTGTTTGTTTGTTTATGTGCTTATTAATTTAATTTGCATCATTTGAGCCTCGTGTAGTTAAGATATAGGAATTTTGAGTTTTGACTTCTCAATTTATTTATCATTGAGTCTTCCCCTGGAAAACTGATGAACCTTGTGCATTGTAATCATATTTTTTGCTATTGAAAGATCAAAGAAGGAAAATAGCATACGGACTTCTTAATTTCTTCAAATCCACTTTCATGACTAGTATATCCGGCCCAACCACAACCACAACACCACCGATAACAAGAAAAAATCTATATAATCACCCACCCAACCGCTTAAACTAAAAGTAATCTAGAAATTATATGCATATTCAATAGAAAGATATGTGCGTAACCGTATACAATCAGAATAATCTATGTAAATTCGCTCGGCTATATGCGCAAAGGCACCATCATTTCTATTGCTGTGAAGTACACAAATAGCCCTCAAAGTGGATGATGAATTATTGTCCTTACTTGCTCCATGAATAGAACTTCAAGTTTAACAAATGTTATCTTCGCTTGACCCATGATCAGCACTTTTAACTTTTGATCTCAAAGTTTTACTCACGGAGCAAGCCGATGTCAAAGTTAAAGACCACCCCAAAAATTATTATATTTCTACTTCTTCTTTTTTTGTTGCAAATTGTACTTGGACCAGGCGCATTAGCACTTTAATGTTCCAAACTTAACAAACCCAACTAGATAACACATCGTGTGACCTTCATTACAGACATACCAAACAAACGTAAAATTTTCTTGTGGCACTCAGGTATGCGCCGCTTATTGAATTTGTACTCACTTTTTAGAAAAAAAATAACTGAACCCAGTTTTTGATAACTTCAAGTACATAGATTTTTCTCTTCTTCTTTACTGTTGTTATCTTCTTCTTTATGCTTAATGTTTCTTCTTCTTCTTCTTCTTAGTTGTAAAATGGGTTTGTTAAATATTTTGACAATTTGATGATTGAGATTTGTTCTTTATGATATTTGAAAGTTAAGTGTTAAATTTGAGCTCATTTGGAGTGGATTTTGGGCATTGAATCATGTATTGGATTATTGAAATTCGAACAACAAGTTTATGTTACAAATCTTAAGATTCGAAATCTGAAGTTGTCTTCAATAGATTGAACTACTTAAGCTCAAATTCCTGAAGTTGCATTTAAAAGATAGAAGAACTGCAGATTTGATTTCTGAAGTTGCATTGAAGAGATTAAACTAATTCAAATCCGGGCAGGTACGGTTTGCAAAATTTTGTACAATGCAGGTATAACTTCAATAACTCCAAAAGTGAGTATATATATAAATACCCCAAATGTAAATCAATGATTAACTGTAATGATCCGACCAGCCGTTTTGAATATTTGCACTTTGCTAAGTAGTTTGAGGGCATGAGTAGCTCTGTATAATATATTATAACTTGTGTGAATTGTCGATTTTAGTTTTCAGGTTATTCAGAATCGATTTGGAAGAGTGGATTTCATTGTTGAAGTTTTAAGTAGAAAGAGTTGACCAAGTTTGACTTTTGTGAATTTGACCCCAGAACAGAGTTCTAATAGTTCCATTAGGTCCGGATGGTGATTTTAGACTCAGGTGTATGCCCGGATTTACATTTGGATATTTTTAGAAGGATTCGATATTAATTGGCAAAAATGGGAAATTTGAAGGTTTGGAAAGTTCACAAGTTTGACAGAGAGTTGACTTTAATGGTATCAGATTCAGATTGTGGTTCCTAGAATTGGAATAGCTTCATTAAGTCATTTGGGACTTGTGTGCAAAATCTGAGTTCATTCAGAGTTGATTTGATATGTTTCGGCGTGAGTTTCGAAAGTTAAAAGTTCAATGTTCATTCAAGTTTGATTTGAGGTGTGATTCGTCATTTCGATGTTGTTATACGTGATTTGAGACCTTGAGTAGGCCCGTGTTATGTTATGGGACTTATTGGAACGTTCGGACATGGTCTCAAGGGGCTCAGGTAAGTTTCAGAGTGGAGTCGAGGCATTTTTCCTTCATGTTTGATTGCTGGTGCTAATTTTCCTTCTATGCGATCGCGAGGGAAGAAACGCGATCGCAAGGTACAATGTCGAAGCTGGTGCACTTTCTTCTACGCATTCGCCATTGTAGGACTGCGTTCGCGAAGGTCGAGTGGCTTGTTTAACGTGGTCACTTGCTTGGGAAGGTGATCGCGTATCAGCGTGAGTGCTGGGCAGAGATGCCTTCGCGTTCGCATGTATCAGGACGCGTTCGTGTAGATTTATTCTAGAGTTCTGCATGTTCGCATGGTTTGTCTCGCGAACGCATCAGGTATTTTGAGCAGTACCATTTTCTCTTCTTCGTGATCCGTGAATTGTTCCGCGATCGTGATACATATGATTGTCCAGTGAATTATAAAGTACTATATTTCGAGTGTTTCAACCATTTTTACATATTTGGAACTATGGAGCTTGGATTGAGGGGATTCTTTAAGCAACTGTCACCACGTAGATTGGGGCAAGTGTTCTTTAAGCAGTTCTTAGGAATTATTTAATGTTCTTGAGTTGATTTTGGCTAGTTTCGAGCCGTTCGGAGGTCGGTACGCGCTGGGTGGCATTTTTTGAGCAATGTTTGGTTTACTCGGTATTGGATTTGGCTTGTTCAAGGTAAGTAGCACTTATAAAATTGGTGCTGAAGGTATGAATACCGGAATTACGTGTTATGTGATTGATGTCGAGGTGACGCGCATGTTAGGTGACGGGCGTGTGGGCGTGCACCGCGTGAATTGTGATTTAGTCGATTCCATGGAACTGTGTAGCTATATTATCTAAACATTTTTACTTAAATCTATGTGTTAGAGCACCCAAGCTATAATTTATGCTAGAAATCATGTATAGGCTTATCCTGTAGGGCTCGCTGAAGTCATTTTGTTGTTGAGTTATTTGCTTACATTGAAATTATGTACTCTGTCATACACATTCCTCGGCGGTATCATATTCTTATGGGATCGAACCGTTCATTTCAGCGTTTATATAAAACACTCATATGGGATCAGGTCATTCGCCTCGACAACTTCATAAAACACTCTTATGGGATCAGGTTGCTCGCCTCGGCAGAATCGTGCGTAATATTCGACAAGAAGCCAGTGTATCCGTGAGTTTTCCTTATTTGAATTGTGACGACCTATCTGGTGGGGACTATTTTATATATACACACTCCGGTTGAGGAGGTAACCGATAATTGAGAGCTTGTGCTTACTGTTCAGAGGAGGATCGTACCACGTACCTATATTTGTTTACACTATTTATTTACCATGTCTCATACTTATTTACTTTTTATGGTACTTGATTTATTGGACCACTAGTAAGTGTCAATGTCGACCCTCGTCACTACTTCTCCGGGGTTAGGCTAGATACTTACTCTGTAACGACCCGATCGATCGTTTTGAGCTCTAGCACGTCATTCGACGGTTTGAGGCCATGAGCAGCTTCACTTCAGGCATTATGACTTGTATACATGGTCGGAATTGAATCTCGGGAAGTCCGGAGTTGATTTGGAAAGAAAATTCTCTTTTCGGAAGCTTTAAGTTGGAAGAATTGACTAAAGTGTATTTTTTGAGTAAACGACCTCGGGATCGGGATTTGAAGGTTCCAACAGGTTTGTATGATGATTTTGGACTTGGGCGTATGTCCGTATCGGGTTTTGGATGACTCGGGAGCGTTTTGGCGCCTATTGTGGAAATTGGTATTTTGGAAGAATTTCATAAATTTGGATTGAAGTGCATTTTAGTGTTATCAATGTCCGTTTGGGATTCTGAGTCTGGGAATAGCTATGTATGGTGATTCTGGTATTGGGAGCGCGGTCGGAAATGGATTTGGAGGTTAGTAGGTCATTTTGGGGTCATTTGGCGAAAGTTAGAAATTTGAAGATTTTTGAGATGTTTGACCGGAAGTGGACTTTTTGATATTGGGGCCAGATTTCAATTCTGAAAGTGGTAGTAGGTATGTAATGTTGAATATGACTTGCGTGCAAAATTTGAAGTTATTTCGGATTGATTTGATACGTTTTAGCGCAAAATATAGAAGTTGAAAGATTTGAAAACTCATAATTTGATACGACGCGCGATTCGTAATTTCGGCATTGTTTGACGTGGTTTGAAGACTCGACTAAGTTGGTATTTTATTTTGGGACATGTTGGTATAATTACTTAAGATCTCGAGGGCCTCGGGTGGATTTCAGAAGGTTAACAGAATGAATTTCGGACAAAGGAACTGCTGGAATTTTCTACTGCAAAAGCTGTTTCTGGACAGCAACTGGTGCACTCGCAAAGATAACTTTGGAACCTTGTATATAGAAATCTGTAAGGAATATAAAAATTATCAAAACATAAAAGTTGTAAACCTTTGATTTTAGTTTCCATAAGTTTATACCATTTAGCATTTTGACATTTGTACAGAAAGCTATGATCGATTGAATGAAGGCTGGTAAAGCAGTTTTGCCAGAAATTCCTGATTCATGGAGCCAACTTTGGAAGCTTATATCTCAAAATATATAAGGAGTTATATAGTGGACAACCTAACAAATGTAAGAACTTCCAGTCTAGTTTCTAACGCTTCAAACCGTTCGTCATTTGGATATTTTTACAAGGAGTTATAGATGTTTTAGTAAAAGGTGTCCAGCAGGTGAAAACTTGTAATACGAGGTACAACCTGCACAACGCAAGGTACAACTTGCTGAAGCACCTGTGCCTATATAAGGCAGTCATGGGCAGCAACCATTTTTGGGGATTTTCTTGAGCTAGGGATTGGTTCATTCATGATGGATTCGACCTTGGGGACTACTTAAGAATACAAGGTGAGTTTTTTTTGTTTGATATTTTAAGTTAATAACATCCTATTAACACTAGTATTAATATCATTCAATATTTCAAATCCCTAGAAATCTTTCAAGTTGTTCAAGAACACCAAATTTCCCAAACATTAGATTTTTAAGAAAAAGCTTCAGGAAGGTAATACTAATGCTTCAAGCTCATTTCTTACGAGCCGATGAGAGTAATTCTAATATTTCTTTCAAGTTGTTATGGTTAGATAATTGATTTCACAAACCCTAGTTCATGGCATGAATAGTTTTCTTAAAAAAATGAAGGAGAGATAAATAGTGTTTTTAAAAATGAAATTAAAGGATGCAATGAACCTATGGAATCATTTTCTAGCTTAGTTGGAAATGTTCAACTAAGTAATCACCGAATTGAATATTTTGGAAATGTTGGTTAAGGAAGACGATGAATAGTAATTTGACGGTGTTGGAGAATTAATATAGTATCATTAATGACTTCAGATGGGTGTTAAATGATAAGAGTGTAGTTGAATGTGCTAGTATGTGAACCTATTAGACGATTTGAGTTGGAGGCTTGTACCCAACTTGTGAGCCATAAATGGATATTGATAAATATTTTTGAGTCATATTTTGATTGTAATTGAGATTGTAATTGTAGATATCAATTTGTTGGTGGCATATGAGCATTTTACTCAATGTTACGATGTCGGAGGAGGATTAAAATCTTGTGAATGTTAATAAAGAGAAAGCGAGTTTTGGAGTGTTGGCCATCAGTCGAGTTGTTTGAAAGGTTTGGTTATGGAACTTCGGAGCGAGGTAAGTATCCTTTCTTACCTTGTAAGAGAGAATTAACCCCATAGGTGAACTAAAATATTATGTGATTCTATTTGTGGGGGCTACGTACGCACGAGGTGAGGAGAGTCCGTACCTAGCTACTAACTATGCCTATGTCCGGGTAGTTTTAGGCCTACAACATGTCTTGTTGCTATTGTTACCGATTTATGCTTATTATTTTCCTTTGAAATAGTGGGATTTAGTTGCTTACTAAATGTTTTTGAAAAGAGTTAAAATTGGGATCTTAAAAGGTCTTCATTTGAACCTCATATTTCGAAAAGAATGGAAGAATACTATAATAACTTAAGAAATCTATGTGGAACGGCGTCACAGGTATGATTCGCGAGCGGGGAAATTCTTTATATTTATATTTGTCTGCGTCGCATGTATGATTCGCGAGCGGGGTCATTATTTATATTTATGTTTGATCGCGTCGCATGTATGATTCACGAGCGGGGTAATAGATGCATCTATTGTTCGCATCGTTCGACCCTTGGCAGTGCACAATTCACATTTATGTTGGATCGAGCCGAACGTCCTCGGTGGTATTTGTGTGTGATAACGGACTGGAAGTCTCTTTTTATAATTGGTATAAATTTATTGTTTGTGTGGTTATGTGTTTTAAAAGAAGGAAGTCGTTTAAGCTTTTAAATATGGTGGAGACTTGTTCAGTTATTTCTTATTGTGAGTCTTATTGTTGTATAGCATGATTAATTGAAATGTCATATTATCATATTGTTGGCCTTAGTAAGTGTCAAAGCCGACCTCTCGTCACTACTTCTTCGAGGTTAAACGAGATACTTACTAGGTATGTGTTATTTTCGTACTCATACTACACTTGATGTATATTTTGTTGTATATACACATGTATGTCTAGTGGCCTTGTGGGCGCAACGACGTGGTTGATACGGGGACTTAGGTGAGATGCATCTTATGAGACGATCCGCAGCCAACATAGTCTCTTTCAGAATACTTGTATCATTCTTTTCTGTCCAAATTTGTATTCCGGACAATTATTGTATTTTATATTATTTCCTAGTAAATGCTCATGCACTCAAGACACCTGGTTTTGGGATGACTATGGGATATTCAGTATTGAAAGTGGAAAAAATTATTATTTATTCTGTAAAGTTCACCTTTTGCTAGTTAGATTGAAGGAAGTTTATGATTTCAAAAATATTAAAAATGAGAATTTAATTGACTATTTAGTGTCAGCTTGCCTGATAGTGGTGTCCGACGCCATCACGACCTTTAGCAAATTTTAGGTCGTGACATACTGGGTACACGTTGATTTACGTACTCATTCTATTGCGAGAAATTTACGGTGAGCTGCATCCCATGTTACGATAGAGTCTCCATCAGAATTATTTACATTTTTTTTCTGTCTAATTTGTATTCCAGACAAATGTTGTATTGTCATTGTACCTTCAAGTAGATGCTCATGCACTTGTGACACCGAGTTTTGGGGGTGTTCTAGAATTGTTATGGATTATTTTATATTGGTACACTTTTACTTATTATTTTAATGAAATTGTACGTAACTACGATTTATTTTAATGCACTGACCTCTCTATCTAAGTAATGTTCATGATTTTCAAAATAATAAAATGAACACTTAAGTGTTGGCTTGCCTAACGACGATGTTGGGCGCCATCACGGGCTATAGTGAATTTTGGATCGTGACACCAGTTATACTTACTCGTAATTGTTCTTAATTATTTAACTAATGAAATGATGAAACGTGACGAAAACATTGCAGCCACTCATTTTCACTTTGGATCACTATGGTTTACTATTCTTACTCCAAATTTTCTTTTGGTGTGAGGCACCTTTTTTGTAAAGGAAAAATCCTTTTGGCCACACCGTTTTTGGCCAGATTGACCCAAATGGGGTCATTAAGGTAATTTTATGCCCCAATTAGGGTTTCAGGCGTATTTCTATACCGATAATGCCTTTTCAATTAATTTTGAATATTTCTCTCCTACCATTTAATATTTGTCTTCCCAATGCATGGAACATCTCAAAAGTCCAAACCCTATTTCCCATAAAGCTTTTCTTTTATTTATTTATTTTTACGTATTTCCAGTTTTTTTTTTGTAGTATACACCCATATAATTCGAAATAATTCATCTATATACATGTATTTGATTGTGCATTTCGTATATTTTTAGTATTTGATTGTGTATTTCATATATATTTTTAGTATAATAAGGTCTTCAAAGCACTACTATTTAAACAAACCTAGATGACCGAAACCCTACTTAAACAAACCATTTTTGGAATAAAACATACTTAAACAAACCTTCATTTAAACTCCTATCCTCTTCCAAGTGTGAGTTAATAGATTAAGGATGCATTCGAAGAAGAATGATGCTTCAAAAGTATTTGTTGTATTTTCTGGTAAAAGGCCAGGAATATACTACTCATGGAGTGGATGTTCTCCTATGGTTATCGGGGTTATGCGTAACATCTTTGTCACGACCCCAAATCTAAACTGGTTGTGATGACGCTTATCATAATACTAGGCTAGCCAATTCACGGAAAATAATATAATTGTTTTCGATTTAATACATAAAATGTACGATTTTTCATAATAATTCTGTTTCTTAAGCATTTCAACAACAGTAATAATAGCCAACAATGTCTAAAACACAGCCCCAACATCTGGAGTCAATCGTCATGAGCATCTAAGAAGCAATACAGTCTGATACTAATTCTTTGCTACAACAAGTCTGGGAAGTAAAGTAAAATGACAGAGTAAGAAGGAGAAAAGGTAGGGTTGCGAACACCGAGTAGCTACCTCACAATCTCCGAACAATGCTCCAAATAGGGTAGATCAACTATCGCTCTACCCCGGTACCTGAATCTGCACACAAGGTGCAGGGAGTAACGTGAGTACGCGAACTCAGTAAGTAACAACCATAGCTAAAGACTTGAGTGCAGTGATGAGCATTTAAAGATCATGTAAATCGATATAATAAGCAATAGTGAAATAACTTTAATCGAGTTAGAAATCTACATTTCCGAATATTTCATAAAAATATCCAGTTTTCCATTTAAATCTCGTATAAAACATTTGTTCAACGTTTTCATTAGAGGCTCAGTGTAAAAAAGAGTGAAAATAGTAGTTTCATAAAAATATCAGCCCCTCGGGCACAATACCACTCACAAATAAAGCCTCCCGGGCAAGCCTCTCAGTCACTCGTGACTCTACTCTCATAAGCAATGCTCACACTCAGCACTCTCACTCAACAGGTACCATATAACAACTGCTGCGGTGTGCAGCCCGCTCCATATGATGACCCGATGCGGTGTGCAACCCGATCCATAATAGTAACCCACTGCGGCGTGCAGCCTGATCCATAATAGTAACCCGTTGGGCGTGCAACCCGATCCAAAATAGTCGACTGCGCTCACTGGGGGTGTACAGACTCTGGGAGGGGCTCCTACAGCCCAAGCGCTATATCGCTGCGGCGTGCAACCCGATCCACATATCTTGTTGCGGCGTGCAGCCCGATACATATATGTATATAGTGTTCAGGCGTGCAGCCCGATCCCTAACCATCCTCACAAGTCTGACTCTCGGCCTCACTCAGTCATCCTCATAATCCACTCGGGCAACTCATCACAAATCACGGGGAATCAGCCCAACTCACCACAAATCACAGGGACTCAGCCCAAATTATCTTTCAATATTCTAAAACAGGGTGATAAATAGTAATAACCAGGGAACAAGTATAAAACATGACCGAGTTCATAGTTTCTATCAAAATAATGTGAGGACAGTAGTAAAAGTTCCCCTGAGGGTCCAAACAGGTTGGCGCAAGGCCCCAAACATGGCGTACAACCCAAAACATAGTATAAATCTCTAAAATACGAGAAATCATATGATTTCAAATCAAGTAAGCGGCGTAATAGTCGCTACGGGGACGGACCAAGTCACATTCCCTACAGATGCACACCCACACGCTCGTCACCTAGCATGCGCGTCACTTCATTTATCAAAATCAATATGAATACCGGGGGTTCATACCCTCAGGTCTAGATTTACAATCGTTACTTACCTCAAACTGACCAAAATACTAATCCGTGATGCTCTTGCCTCTTGAACCGGCCTCAGATTGCTCCAAATCTAACCAAAATCAGATTTACATCATCAATATATGCTAAGGATCAAACCCCTTTCAAAAATTATCAAAATTAACAAAAAATCCCGAAATTGGCCGAACCCAACCCCCGGGCCCACGTCTCGGAATTTGATAAAAATCACATCACAAGAATCCTCATCCTTCCCCGAGTCTATACATACCAAGAACATAAAAAAGGGACCTTAACTGGCCCCAATTCAAAGTCTAGAAATCTCAAGCCCTAATCCCTCAACCTTAGCCCTTAATCCTTATAAATTTCATGTTAAATCAGGTAGAAATCATCATAATTGAGTAGTAAGTTAATAATCCTTACCTTAGGGTGTTATCCCACGAATCCCTCTTCAAAAGCTCCAAACCCGAACACAAATGGTGGAAAAATGGCAAAATTTTGCGAAGGCCACTTTATATACTTTATGCCCAAGGAAATCGCACCTGCGGCCCCTTTCATGCACCAACGAAAAATATTAAGTGGGCAAATCTCGCACCTGCACTTCACCTACTGCACCTGCGGCTTCGCAGGTGCGGTCATTCTGCTTCTCTCCGCTGCTGCAGTCTCGCCAACACTCAAAAGTTTCACATTTTTCTTTTCAAATATCTCAATTTAGTTTCAACAATTCATAATACGCATAAAATTTTTTAAATCCTTAAACAAAGCATTTAAGCTAACAGGCTACAACCGTCCCCAAGACCTAGAGTCAACATATCATGAGCATCTAAGAGTACTACTAAGAATACAACTGTCATAATACATAATCTTCGGAATGAAGAACTAAGTACAAAATAGGAAAGGGAAATAGAGATGTTGTGGACGCTGGACATCTACCTTGAAATCCCAAATGCGGGCACCGTAAAGACTCAGATGGCTACCGCTCAGTACCAGTACCTGGACCTGTACAGAGAAGTAAATGGAGTAATGATGAGCACTCCAACTCAATAGTAATGAAAATAAATCACAGTCTGAAGTATATGAAACACACAGCACAAAATACCAATCCACAAAACAGTAAAACATCAAGTCTCAATACAATATACATAATTTAGAAAACCAGTTTCCATAAAATCCTTTGAAATAAATATATTTTCTAATATTTCTCAGTAAACTCTCAGTAATATCAGTTTGAAAAATGAAGGGAATCATAGTCAAAGCTCAGTAAAATATCATCATAAAACTGTCCCTCGGGCCATAATTATCACTCGTACCAATTTCCCTCAGCACCTCACCATCACTCAGTATAAGCCCCGTGGGAAACCTCATTGTCACTCATACCTCCCAATCACTCATCACTCGTCACTCGCACTTAGTAGGTACCTGCGCTCACTGGGGGTGTGTACAGACTCCGGAGGGGCTACAACCCAAGCGCTATAAGCAAGCCACATCATGGCATAAATCACTCTCATACACTCTGCCTCTCTCATATCATAACATTCTCACAACATTGGCCCTCGGCCTCACTCAGACACTCAGCATGCCACTCGGACCATGAATAAAACAGGGTTCTCGACCCATAATAGTATTTCATTTCAAGAAATAGTAATATCATCAAATAAAAGTGTCAACAATTTCACAAGAAAGACTTGAGTGTAAAATCATAGTTTCAAAGTGAGGAATATCAGTAAAATGGTTCTCAAGGGGTTAAAACAGATCGTCAGTAGGCCCCAAACATGACTTACAACCGAAATATATCAAATCATAGTAATACTATAGAACATAGGCTTTAAAAACAGCTTCGCAACTCAATAGTCGCCTAAAAAGGAACATATTTCCAAATTTTCAATTCGTCCACGCCCCACACTTGTCGTCTAGTGTGTGCGTCACTCCAAATCCGTGAAAGGATGTAAAGTCCGGGGTTTCATACCCTCAGGACAGGATTTAAAGACATTACTTACCTCAAACTAGCCCGAAAAGCTACTCTGCAACCCGCTTGCTCTCGAACAACTTCCGAGTGCTCCAAATATATAAATATCAGATTTTTCTCATCAATTTATGCTAAAGGAATGAATTCCAATTGAAAAATACCAATTTTAGCACAAAACTCAAAATTAGCCAAAACCCGACCCCTGGGCCCGTATCTCAGAACTCGACAAACTTTATATCAAAATGATCCTCATCATCTCATGAGTCCAAATATAAAGAACTCTGAAATCGGAGTTCGATTGGCCCCTCAAATCACCTCTAAAAGGTCTCTTAAACTCAAGCCCTAATCCCTCATTTTCACTTTGAAATCATCAATCAAATCCCAAAAACGAAGATAGATTCTTGAAATATAAGAAAAAAAACGAGTAGAGAACACTTACCCCAATCTATATGGTGAAAATCGCCTCCAAAATCTCCAAAATCCGAGCTCCCCAACTCATGATATGACCGAAAGAACAAACCCTTGTTTTGTATATTTTTCTCCAACTATTCTGCCTCGATTCTCATGTCAACCAATCCCGAAACTCGAGTTTTATGCTTAAAATGTATTCCTTGTGAAATTTTAATCAATTTAGGCTTTTGAATCACTCAATTTGACCTTATAATGAAGGAGATATATAGGTTTTAAGATTTGCAAATAGTGCAGATTTTTAATACGCCGGCAGTGGCAATTTCGTAATTAACCTGACAAATCTGGCAACCTTGGTAAAATGGCCATAAAATCCACATACAATGTCCAAATTCGACGATTCTTTTTGATACGGGTCCATAATTACGATACAGATATAATTCTGCATTCAAAATAGTAATTGAAGCTTATTTTTTCAATATAATATCATTTATATTTGACGAAACGACGTCGGAGCATAAGAAAAATGAGCACAATGCAGCCCAAACCTATCCAAAGCTCACCCGAGCTCCTCGGGACCCCATACGAACATTCTAACAAGTCCCATTACATAACTCGAATTTAGTCGAACCTTCGGAACACCCAAAACAACACCAAAACACCAGATCTACGTCGAATTCAAGCCTAAGAACTTCTAAATTTCCAACTTTCGCCAATTCAAGCCTAATTCTACACGGGACATCAGAAAATATTACGAACATACTCCTAAGTCTTAAATCACATAACGAAGCTATCCAAGCCATAAAATCTACATTCCGAGGTCGTTCACCAATAAGTCAACTCCCGGTTGACTTTTCCAACTATAAAGCTATTTTTAAGAGACTAAGTGTCTCAGTTCTCACTACAACCATGCTTAACCCTAGCCAACCGACTCTAACACATCCTCAACAGTATAACCAGTGCATGACAAGGCAGAAATAGTAATATTAATGCAAAATCTACGGAACGACCGACCGGGTCATTACGTTCTCCCCCACTTAAATACACGTTCGTCCTCGAACGTGCCTAGAGCTGTTCCAAACACCACCAAAATTGCCGTGTAACCTACCATGCACCTATTCGGAGATGATTCCATGTCACCGTGACCCATATAGGTCTAATAGCACAACACAGTTGAAATTTCAAAGTCCAATCTTGACCCCTAAACCTTAGAACTACATTTTCACTTCTGAATCAATTTACGAGATCAAAATCCCACAACTATAAACTGAATAAGTCTGAGCACACTGTAACAAGTCATATCCGTAACCCAAGATCAAATACCATGATCCACTGCATGACTCAAGCACTCGTGGCGATAACTCCTAATCACAGTAGTTGCTTATAACAACCCAATACCGGTAAATAACCTCTTATCAAGCAAAGCCTCGTTCTAACCCTTTCATATACTGCCAACGATGAAAGTAACATGCAAAAACTAGTAACCATTCGTCTGATCAACATCAATACCACTATACCATCCAGAGCCATAACTTGTGCAACTCGTGCACTCAATAACAACATCCTAAAAGCTCAATTTATAAAATAAAGAAGACTCACTTGAGATGACTATCCTGCCACTAACACTTACTACACCGCATCATGCTAAAAGCCTGGTATACATCGTGAGACCATAACACGCGAATTCGACACTAAGGATCATACCTCCACTTAACTCCGCTACAAGGCGTGATCCCATCCAACCGCTGGACCACATGAAATACTCTAAGCCACCTTGCTCAAAATCTATAACCATGTGAAATTCGACATCAAGTACTGAAAATGCATTGCCATAACCATGGGAAATCGGACGATACCATGCCACCCGAACCAGAAAGAACATAACCAACACGTCTAAATCCTGCAACACCCAATTACTTACCTTACTCAAATCTCGCTATAAAGCCCGATAGAACTACACCCTATGCACATATATAACCAACGATCAAAACTCCTCGAAACACCAAAAGCTAATTCATAGATCACTCCAAAACACGAATAAGCTCAATGACAATCAAATGGTACATCCCTCAACAATAGCAATTTGGGGGTCAACAATTCCGACTCAGTGTAGAACAAACACCCATACTGGCCTACCAATAATTATATTCTAAATCAATTCTGGTCATCCACAACAGGTAGATAACTTTCCAAAGGTTCATAATGACTGAATCATGACACATACTAACACCTGACTAGCTTTGCTCGCATCTTCACGGTCTACAACCACAAAATAACATGTTCCTGAGAACCCCCAGTCTCGAAATCCATAAAGCGTACCAATTACCATATCAGATGCCAGCTGCACCACTCGAATATATAACTTGTCTCCAATACTCAATCATTCCACGAGGGATACCCCCATAATTCCTCTGTGTCACCAAGAAACCTTGAATATCAGCAGTTGATCCAACAAAGAGCGTTATAACACCAATAAGGCACCCTTAACACGTTTCCCTTTATGAATGTATACCCTTACAAAACCACCCAGTAGTGGGATCCTTTACCTAATCATCTGAAACCGCTGGTTCTGACCTTCCTTCCAGAACTGAACCGTGACCTCACATATGCCACTCTCCACTATACACAAAATACCGCATACTCCATGCAATCCTATGATAAATATGAGAACTTCATGATCCCTTCCTAGCCATAAACAACTACGTACCCAACTAGCTAAGAACTTTCCATTGATCCCATTTAGAAGCAAAATCACTATACATCACATGGCCCTCACGCCAGTAGAATTATACATCTTCAACCGTGGTAGAAACCATTAAGAACTCCCGAATCACATTTGTACAACACCAAACCGCCAGGAATGAATCCTTCTAACTCAACCAAGCTACACATGTCACCAAATTCCAAGAGAATTGCTGAATAAACACCTGTAACAACTCATTACCTTATAAACACCTAAAGAACTAACCATATCCCTTATCATGCCGATCCGACCTACTACCAAGCTGTCCTATTTATCCAAGTTTCTTCTGACTTACCTTCGAATTGATACTTCTTCTTGCCATAATACCACAATTCTCAATCCAGACTCACCGCACGAAACCCGATCATAAAAATATACCATCTACGGCTCATAAGCCGCTGAATACTCCCTCAATTATCCCCAAATGCACCACATTAGAAATACTTACACTGAAGGGACATCCTGCGAATTTAAAGTCATTACCTTCACTTTCCTGATACTGATGGATAGAATCCATGATAATGCAAATACACCACAAGCCTTGACACCTTCCCCGTAAATCTCAGTTCTAGCCCTTCTCACACCTTGAAGATCCTTGATCGCTACATATAACCTTGAATCTGTCTGAACCATTCTCGAACATCATTTACTCTACGCAATTTCAATTACACTAACCAAGTAAACATAACAACATGACCTCTCTTGCAATCCTCATACTAGGAAAGTAATCCACACCCTTGAAGCAACAAGCACACTCATACATTGAACACTGTACACTTACTAGTACAACTCCATTATTCAACGAATTCCACTATCCGTAAAGTACATTACAACTTGTATGGAAAAAATTTCCATCACTCGTGTCATTCCCAAACTCCACCTCTGTAGGTCATAACTGCTTCACCAACATACCTCGAACCGAGACCAAAACAACACATAATCGTGTAATCAACTTATCATTAGTGGACTCCCCCACTTGGGTCAAAGCCAAATATCAAGACAAACAATAACTCACGATGCACACACATTATCGCTGCCACCATATTGTGGTGTGATTCAACTAAATCCTTCATACGCTTATATGACCCAGACCATCTAACCCTCAACTCGTATGCAAATCTCGCATTCACCATTATAATGATCATGCCAACTCCCACAAGCGAGCTAAACTCAAATTATAACATGCATCATCTACTGGTAGAAAAGAACTTGCTACAGATAAACATAAGGGTCACACACCTCAAGACAACCCGCAAGAGATATCCTTACCTGCTTAATCTCAAAATGTTATCTCCCTATACACTTCCGAAAATCATAGCCATCACGCAATTACTATGCCTTCCTACATTAGAACACAACCACTGCCTGCCCCCAATACATCCCATTTAGTGGTATAAGAACCTGAAGCTGATGGAAATACTAACACTGGGGCCGTGGTCAAGGAATTCTTGAGCTTATGGAAGCTCTACTCATACTCGTCTGACCACATAGATACCTTCACTGGACACCACGTGTCCCAAAAATGCTACTGAACTGAGCCAACAATTCACACCTGGAGAACGTCGCACAAAACTTCTCCTCCCAATATCCTTGTAATACCATCATCAAATTCCGAGTATGCTATCCCTGGATATGAGAGTACGACAGGATGCCATCAATAAATACATTAACAAAGGATTTATAACACGGCTAGATACACCGGCAATAAAAATACATAGACGCTGCTGGGGCATTGGTCAGCTCAAAAGACAACATAGGAACTCAGAACATAATAGGAAAACCCACTTCACTCCACAACTAAACTACACGAGAGGTCCTTCAATACTCATAACTCAAAGCCATATTCTAACTCAATACAGAAGTCAAATAATCAATGGTTCTTGCCATATCTCCCGCTTATTCATTCTGGTCACAATCAAACAACCTGAATACATCTAACCATCCGATAACAATCACCATGTAGTCATCTAGTCACAAAGTTCCATCAATAAGGACACAAACGGACATATAAGTCCCCAAATACGTGTGTTCACACAAACAAAATCTCAACACTCAAGTTACAGACAGAATCTGGCCTCAAGTCCTCCAGATTGGACCATTATCAACATGCTAAAAATCAAATTTCATCCTTGGAAGTCACACGCCGACGATGCACAACTGATACCAAGCGCTCGTGTGTGCATTTGAATACATGAAAGAAATTCAAAGAGTTACGCTTTTGGCTGAATAAAATGGATTCACACGACAAGAATTCAAGAATGTGGAATGTTTCCTAAGGGTTCTGCAGCCTCTCGAAGATAAGTACAGACGTCTCCGTACCGATCCACAAGACTCTACTAAACCTGCTCATGACCATTGAGTCCAATGTAACCTAGAGCTCTGATGCCAACTTGTCACGATCCCAAATCCTAACTGGTCGAGATGGCGCCTATCGTGGAACTAGGCTAGCCAACACTCAAAAGTTTCATATTTTTCTTTTCAAATATCTCAATTTATTTTCAACGATTCATAATACGCATATAAATTTTTGAAATCCTTAAACAAAACAATTAAGCTAACAGTCTACAACCGTCCCCAAGACCCGGAGTCAATATGTCATGAGCATCTAAGAGTACTACTAAGAATACTACTGCCATAATACATAATCATGGGAATGAAGGACTAAGTACAAAATAGGAAAGGGAAATAGAGATGTTGTGGACACTGGACAACTACCTAGATATCCTAAGTGCGGGCATCGTACAGACGCAGATGGCTACCGCTCAGTACTAGTACCTGGACGTGTACACAGAGGTACATTGAGTAATGATAAGTACTCCAACTCAGTAGTAATGAAAATAAATCACAGTCTGAAGTATATGAAACACACAACACAAAACACCAATCCACAAAATAGTAAAACATCAAGTCTCAATACAGTATACATAATTTAGAAACCAGTTTCCATAAAATCCTTTGAAACAAATATATTTTCCAATATTTATCAGTAAAACTCTCAGTAATATCAGTTTGAAAAATGAAGTGAATCATAGTCAAAGCCCAGTAAAATATCATCATAAAACTGTCCCTCGGGCCATAATCATCACTCGTAACAATTTCTCTCAGCACCTCACCATCACTCAGCATCAGCCTCGCAGGCAACCTCACTGTCACTCATACCTCCCAATCACTCATCACTCGGAACTTGCACTCAGTAGGTACCTGCGCTCACTGGGGGTGTGTACAGACTCCGGAGGGGCTCCTACAGCCCAAGCGCTATAAACAAGCCACATCATGGCATAAATCACTCTCATGCACTCGACCTCTCTCATATCATAACATCCTCACAACATTAGCCCTTGGCCTCACTCAGTCAGACACTCTTAGCATGCCACTCGGACCATGAATAAAACAGAGTTCTCGACCCAAAATAGTATTTCATTTCAAGAAATAGTAATATCATCAAATAAGAGTGTCAACAATTTCACAAGAGAGATAGAGTGTAAAATCATAGTTTCAAAGTGAGAAATATCAGTAAAATAGCCCTCAAGGGGTTAAAACAGATCTCCACAAGGCCCCAAACATGGCTTACAACCGAAATATATCAAATCATAGTAATACTATAGAACATAGGCTTTAAAAACAGCTTCGCAACTCAATAGCCGCCTAAAAAGGAACATATTTCCAAATTTCCAATTCGTGCACGCCCCACACTCGTCATCCAGTGTGTGCGTCACTCCAAATCCGTGAAAGGATGTAAAGTCCGGGGTTTCATACCCTCAGGACAAATTTAAAGACATTACTTACCTAAAACTAGCCCGAAAAGCTACTCTGCAACCCTCTTTCCTCTCGAATCAACTTCCGAGTGCTCCAAATCTATAAAGATCAGATTTTTCTCAACAAATTATTATAAGGGAATGAATTCCAATTGAAAAAAAATACTAATTTTAGCACAAAATCCAAAATTAACCAAAACCCGATCCACGGGACCGCATCTCGGAACTCGACAAATTTTATACCAAAACGATCCTCATCTTCTCACGAGTCCGTACATATAAACAAATCTAAAATCGGAGTCCGATTGACCCCTCAAATCACCTCTAAAAGGTCTCTTAAACTCAAGCCCTAATCCCTCAATTTCACTTTGAAATCATCAATCAAATCCCAAAAATGAAGATGGATTCATGAAATATAAGCTAAAAAATGAGTGAAGAACACTTACCCCAATCTATATGGTGAAAATCGCCTCCAAAATCTCCCAAATCCGAGCTCCCCAACTCAAGATATGACCGAAAGAACAAACTCTTGTTTTGTATATTTTCTCCAGATATTCTGCCTCGATTCTCATGTCAACCAATCCCTAAACTCGCGTTTCATGCTTCCAATGTATTCCTTGTGAAATTCTAATCATTATAGGCTTTTGAATCACTCAATTTGACCTTATAATGAAGGAGATATGTAGGTTTTAAGATTTGCAAATAGTGCAGATTTTTAATACGCCGCCAGTAGCAATTTCGTAATTAACCTGAGAAATCTGGCAACCTTGGTAAAATGGCCATAAAATCCTCATACGATGTCCAAATTCGACGATTCTTTTTGATACGGGTCCGTAATTACGATATGAATCTAATGCTTTATTCAAAACAGTAATTGAATCTCATTTATTTAATATGATATAATTTATACTTGAAGAAACGACGTCGAAGCATAAGAAAAACGAGCACAACGCAGCCCAAACCTATCCAAAATTCACCCGAGCTTCTCGGGACCCCATACGAACATTCTAACAAGTCCCATTTCATAACTCGAATTTAGTCGAACCTTTGGAACATGTAAAACAACACCAAAACACCAGATCTACGTCGAATTCAAGCCTAAGAACTAAATTTCCAATTTACGCCAATTCAAGCCTAATTCTACACCGGACATCAAAAAAACATTACGAACACACTCCTAAGTCCTAAATCACCTAACGAAGCTATCCGAGCCATAAAATCCATATTCCGAGGTCGTTTACCAATGATTCAACTCTCGGCTGACTTTTTCAACTATATAGCTATTTTTAAGAGACTAAGTGTCTTAGTTCTCACTACAACCATGCTTAACCCGAGCCAACCGACTCTAACACATCCTCAACAGTATAACCAGTGCATGACAAGGCAGAAACAGGAATATTATTGCAAAATCTACGGAACGACCGGCCGGGTCGTTCCATGCGGTCCCCTAACCGCAGGTGCGGTAACAACAGAACCAGTAGCTTCAGCTGCACTTTCCAACTTTCAAACTCCCCGTTAGCTATCCGAACTCATCCCGAAGCCCCCGGGACCTCAAACAAAAATACGAACAAGTCATAAATGACCACCTGAACTTAGTCGAACCCTCGGAACACCCAAAATAACATCAAAACATCATATCAACCCATGATTCAAGCCTAAGGATCTTCAAACTTCCAAAAATCGTCAATGATGCCGAAACTAACCAAACCTCGTCTGAATGACCTGAAAATTTGCACACACATCCAAAATGACACTATAAACATGTTTCAACTTTCGGAATTCCATTCCGACCTTAATAGCTAATTTTCCACTGTCGATCGGAAATCACCAAAAACTCAATTTCGCTAATTCAAGCCTAATTCTACTCCGGACCTCCAAAAAATATTCCGAACAGACTCCTAAGTCCCAAATCACCTAATGAAGCTATCTGATCCATAAAAACCATATTCCGAGGTCATTTACTTATAAGTCAACTTCTGGTTGACTTTTCTAATTATAAAGTCAACTTAAGAGATTAAGTGTCTCATTTCTCTCCACAATCACTCTGAACCCGAGCCAACCGACCCAACACAACATAAAATAGCTGAACAACGCATAATAAAGAAGAAATAGGGGAAACGAGGCTAAACTCTCGGAACGACCGATCGGGTCGTTACATTCTCCCCCACTTAAACGTACGTTCGTCCTCGAACGTGCCTAGAGTTGTTCCAAGAATCACCAAAATTGCCGTGTAATCTACCATTCACATACCCGGGGGTGATCCCATGTCACCATATCTCATATAGGTCCATTAGTACAACACAGTTGAAATTTTGAAATCCAACCTGACCCGTAAACCTTAGAACCAAATTTCCACTTCTGAAATAATTTACAAGATCAAAATTCCACAACTATAAATTGAATAAGTCTGAACACGCTGTATCAAGCCATATCCGTAACCCAAGATGAAATCACATTATATACCGCATGACTCAAACAGTCATAGCGATAACTCCTAATCACAATAGTGTTGATACCCAATTTTTCCTCAAATTATTTTTAATATGCATATATACCTTTCAAAATTAATTTTTTATAATAATTGAAAATTTTCCATATATTTATTAATTTCCTTTCTAGATTATTCAGTACTTTATATTCATAAATTGCATTACAAATTATTTCAAAACATTTCTTGGGTCAATATGTCATTTTTAATCCTATTAGGATTTAATTATTTCACAAATTAGCCAATTTGGCATTATTTGGCTATAATTACAACAATTTTGTAATTATAGCCTAATTATACATTTTATACCATTTTAAATCAATAGTTAGTCATTTTATATATTAGTTAATTAAAGATACCCGGTCCAGACTTGATTTAATCTTGGCCGTTGATCAATTTTGATCAACATCTCGGATTCAACCTTCCTTAATTAAACCTAGGTGACTACCCCTCTCCCCGTCTCTCATTTCACTCCCCTCATCCTCATCTCTCTACTCTCTATCTATCTCCAGGTTCTCTCTAGAACCTTCCGTCTCTTCATCTCCGATGGGCACTGTCCACCTTCTCCGGTCACTTCCCCCGCCGAAAACCATGGCCTCTCATCATCTGTTGGCCCTTGCTTCTCCCCATGCCGTTCAATGATACCCTGAGGCCCTCAGGTGAACCTAGAGCGCTTCAACTCCTCCCATGGTCCCTCATGCCATTTTTTGGCCACCTCCGGCCGTCTGAGTAAGATTTGTGACTTTTTCCGGCTAAAGCCGGTGACATCTTTAAGGGTTTCTTGTTTCTCTAGGTTCTCTGAATCCTAAATCCTAATATTTGTCAATTTATTTTAGATCTGTGTATGTTATGAAGATTTTACATGTTTCCTTCGAAAAAGCTTCCTATCTCTAAACGATCTTTCATTTCAAAATTAGGGTTTCATAACCCCTTTTTCAAAAACGATTTTCTTCTTCCGCTTTTAACATCATTCTGTGTTTCTTTCTATGACTCAACGATTTATTCGAAGTTTCTTTTCATTTTAACTTATTTTACTGAAACCCTATTTTTTCCTAAATTCTAAGTCTATCCGTGACTGATATGTTCGTTTAAATGCATAAACTCCTATTTCTCATAAATGTTTAAGTTCTCTGTGATTTTACCCTGTTTTAGCTCATTAGAGTTTCTGATTTTGTTCTCTTCTTCTTGTATCATGTTCGTCCCGTTTAATTCCTTTAGTGTTACTGCTTTAAACCTGTGTGATTTTGCTACTATAATCACTAGGGTCTTTGACTCTTTAACTCTCCCTGATCGTTAATTGTGTGCTAGCCTCGAATCCCTTATTTTCTGTGATTATTTACCTTGTTATGCTTTTTCTCGCCTATTTTTTGCATAATTGATTTTTGTTCCTTTTTGAATACCTAACTCTCTGCAACTTTACTTTGTTTGCCCCTGATTCCTTGAAATTTGAAAAAACTTTACTGATTTCTTATAAGATGTTCTTACTGACTTCCGACTTTATTTTCTTACCTTGTTACATAATTGATTGGTTGCTAATTGATTATTACTTCCTTAATTGATATCTTATGAACCTAGTCCTAATTGCTTACTTGAATTGGGTTGAGATTGTTTCCTTATATGCATAAGCACTTTCCTTAATTATTTTTTACCTACTAGCCATTTGAGTTTAACCCCTTCAATTAAGGGATACCTAATTACCTGCTATACCTACATTGTCTGAATATTCCTTTAAGATATACATGGCTTCTTTCCTTATTTTGTTACCCGCCGTTTGAATAATTCCCTTAATTATGGGGATACTTGTACTGATTGATACTCAGTCCCACAATCACTGGTTAATTCTGATTTCTTACCTTATTTTCCACCCAGCTTTCAAACTATATATACGCTATTCATTCGTTAGCACACACACACAGACACAAACTAATCTGTGCAACTCTCTCTCTCACAACTAAACTTGCTCTCTCTATTCTCTCTTCTGTGCTACTTGTTATTACTTTAAGTTAGCCGGCTACAAGCCAAGGCTAACTACGGTGCATCTGCTATTTACTTTCTGCTTTGTGTTACTGCTTTCTGCACCCTACTGGTATGTTCTAATTTAGATTTCAGTCTCCAAATCAATATGTTTCTATTACTATTGCAATTCATTGTGTTTCTAACCTGCTTTTATCTATTATTCTGTTGCTCCACATGCTACTAGGATCTTGGATTTCATCTAGTATGACAAGTTCTGCCTTATTTTATTAGCATGCCTTTACGTGTCCCAAAACTTCCTTCATGTGAACCCTTCTGCTTATTTTTGGTACAACAGTTTGGGTATACTCCGCTGTCTTGAAATTTTTGGTCTTGTTATGTTAGCATAATTCTATGCTCTATGTGTCCCTAATCCTTTGAATCCCCTGAACTTTTGATTGTGTTCTCTATGTGTCCCTAAATCCCTAATACCCTGTGTGAAAGTTTGGGTACTGAACCTGTCTTGGTTCTGTGCTCCATGTGTGATGCTGGACATGTTTCTGATTCTGAGTTTGGTCTGTTGCTTGCTGATTGCCCTACTCTTCTCGAGTCTGTTTTACTAAGACAACTCTCTCCTATTTTATAAAAAACTATTTCAATTGAGTCTCTCTTTTCAAAACTACTTTATTACTTAAACTCTCCCAAAAACTATGTTGAGCACTCTCACCTCACTCTTAGACTACTAGGTTCTGCCCCTTTTGTGTGGGCATTGCTTTGGGACCTTGAGCCCCCTCTGAACTTTGACACACAAGAGCTGGCCTTTCCACACTGCACTTACTCTATCTTGGCTATGGAATCTGGGTGTGAGCACTGCCCGGGATCCCTTGAGGTCCTTAGGGAACTCTGACACACCCGAATTATGATAAAGGTTGTGAAAATAACATGGCATTGAGGACCTGGAGATTTGGGCCTATTATGAAGGCACCCTATGGTTAACTTCTTTCTTTTCTTATTTCCATTATGTAATTTGTGCCAATGGTTTGTAATAATTATTGTAAAAACTCTTTGGGGATGGATAGTAAAAAGGGAGGGGTACTACGCATGCTATAGTTATTAAAGGGTAGAAAATATGTCCTTAGGTTTATATTCTTGATTGCACAATAGAAACCATGTTTAGGATTCATGCATGCATCATGAGTCATGTCTACTGTTTTTTTCAGGATATGCATTCTTATACCACTTATAAATTTCGGTGTTAAAACATGCTAATAATTAGTACTTTGCCATACGCTGCTATGTACACTTAGAAATCATGTTTATAAGATAAATAACGGCAATAAAACTACTGTTATGTGATTCTGTGCATATCGACATGTTCTGAAATATAATCTAGAAATCCTGCCTGAGGATAAATGTGGTAACAAAACTGCAATCATGTCTTACCATGCCTACGCAATTAGAGATCTTGTTTCTAGTTAAACAATATAAAAAATTAACACCCATGCTATTCCTGAAACTGTGCACAATACTGTGATTCTATATGCATTTAGAGATCCTGTCTTAGCGACTGCATACACATCATTCTGCATTAGACAACATGTTATACGGGAACATTCATTTATCCACACTTAGTCTGAATATAGATACATGAAATAATCATCCTGTATAAACTGGTAACTTAGTCTCAAAACATCTGCAACACCTAGAATTGCATGCCTTTAGGTATAACGACCTGAACTTGTTATCAACTATGAGTACTGCAACACGCCTAGGCAAGCCTTAGGTAATCAACTTTGAATTAAAACCAGAACTATTTTTATGCTTTTGTTTAACTGCCAGTATGTTAAAATCAGTAGGTAAGCCTGATTAGGACTCCCTCTATGAATTATGTAATAAATCTAAATCTGTTATTATCACTTAGACATCATGTTTAGGATCTGAATCTGGACCTTAGTTGTGTATGAGACATGCTGCTTATGTGCACTATTTGTGGAGGTCTTTGAGCCTTTGTTTCCTGTTTATGTGAAATCCCTTATCTGCAGTCCTACTTGTTTATTACATGTCGCCTAACAATTTTACCTTTAAAACCTGAGGGTCGGCCTAGAACCCCTCTTTTAGGATAGAAGTCCTAGTTCCTCCAGGATTGATAGGCAAGGGATGGGTAACAACATGCAATAGAGGTCGTGACCAACACATGCTTTAGTTACCTTCACGGGGTGGGAGAGGGTAGATACGGACATGATGACCGGTGCGCTAATACCACGTGTAGCCCCTCTTTGAGGAGTGTCATACCGGATATTGCATTGATGTGATCCATATTATAAACAAACTTAGGACATCCCTTTACTCTTTTTTTTTTAATTAATATGCTTAGATTGTAATTCTTTTCAAAAGCTATATCTTCATTTAATTGTTTTCTCCAATATCTGTACTTAAATCCCTTATTACTTGAGCCTTATTTGTTTTATTTGCTAAATTGTACAAATTCACAAAATGTTGTTTGGCCTGGAACCACACTTGTGGATCCTGAGGGGTGCCTAACACCTTTCCCTTAGGATAATTTCAAGCCCTTACCCTGTCTCTGGTTATCAACTTAGTTATAAATGAACCCCTTTGGTGCCCTAACGCACCCTAAAATCGTTAGGTGGAGACTCTTCAAAACTCAAAAACCCCTTTCCCAAAAGGAACGAGTTGTCTCAACCAATGTCATAACCCCGGACTCTGCAAGAAAAAAGGGTGGCGCGACAGCATGGCGACTTTGCTGGGGATATTAGGCTTTTACCATTTTCAAACTGCCTTGTGAATTTGTACATTTTTTTTGTTTGATACTTGCACCATTTCCTCTTCCCCTTTATGTGCAATTAATCGCTTATCTCTTTCAAGTATTTACTTTTTCCCAAAATCAAAACTGACATGTCTCTTTGTTTCCCTTCGTAACTGTTTTAAATCATAATTGTTGTATTTACCACTTTCTTAACGTTCAAATACATGACAACATGCTTTTAATGTTTATTATTGCATAATCATGCTCAACATTCATACTCCACTCATGCCAAACAAGCAACGCTTGATGAGTGGTTGCACCTTTCCTCTATTATCACCCCCTAAATTTGAAAAAGGCTTATTTGCGGTAAAACTAGTTGATCAGCGGTGCAGTCGACAGTTTCGTGCCTTTCCCCCTTGAGTTGTCCGCTCAAGGGTACCAGTCTAAAACCCCATAGAAACTTTACTCTGTTATGTTGTTGTATACATCATGGTTCAAACCTAGCCAGGCTAAAGTGTTGTCCACACGATAGATTTTTGCCTTGTCATAAAGTCCACTGGGTTTCCCTAAACCCAAACGGACATCATCACGTTCTGTGCAATTATTTGGAGAACTAAATGCTTTATGCTAATTCTTGATGTTAAATAGTCGAGTCTGGTGGGGGTAAGGGCCTAACCTTGTTTGCCTTCCAGAAATATGAGGCACGAAGTCCCCAGATTCGGCATGGTCTCCAATATCCACCCAAGATTGCTGAGTTAGTGGGAAGATTTACATTCTAGGGACAAAACTCTTGTCAGAAAATATTTGGGCAATCTACCATCTCTCCTGGAGATCCAGCCTAATAACATGATAATAGAACCTGCTACCCTGTTTTGGGATTGTGAAAGGGTCATGTTCCGCTTTGGGAACCTCGAAATGACACCTTTGCTAGAGGAGATAGGGGGACTGGCCGATCTAGTGTGGGAAACCCCGGGTTTGCTAATGCCTGAGAACCGCATTGGCAAGGGATTCCTTTAAATGATGGGTCTGAAGAAGAATGCAGAATTGGTATGCTTACAAGAATCGTACATCCCTTTTGACTACCTGTACCAAAGGTACGGTCACAGCAAATCATACCGTACCTACCATGACAAGTTTGCCATCACATCCTTGGGAAACAGCCATCGTAGAGTATTTGTCTTCATGTTTTGCTTCCTGGGTCTAATCGTGTTTCCCCTGAAGAAAGAAAGAATCCATACCAGGGCTGGCTATGGTAACCAAGACCCTAACGGAGGGGATTGGTGGGCAGACTTTCAACATTGTACCCATGATCATTGCAGACATATACCGAGCCTTGGAGAAGTGTCACCGAGGAGCGAGAAACTTCGAAGGCTGCAATCTACTACTTCATCTTTGGCTCATGGAACATCTCCAAAAGGGCGAATACCGTCAAGAAATTCATCGAAGGGTCTGGGATGACCACATCGCTTTCCACTATCCAAAGTGAATGAATTACTTCCCTGACATGTTCGCTCAGCTTGAGAATGCCAAAGGATGGGTTAAGATCTTTGATAATCTGACCGAAGAACAGGTTCAATGGATGTTCTAGTGGTTTCTGATAGAGGATTTCATTGCCCGATCCAGAGATGCGCCATCCTGATACTGATTGGTCTAAGAGGAACATACCCTTACGCCCCTCTCCGGGTTATGATACAAGCGGGTAGGAAGCAATTCATAACCAGGGTCGACAAAATGAGCCATCTTCGAACCAACTTACAAGATGATGATAGTCCTCACAAGTGCCAAGCCCAGCACATGTGGTACTGCAAGATCGTAATGGAGAAAGACACCATTGAGCCAAACAAATATCACGCTGGTTGCACCCCTTTCTATTATGGTTGGTTGGAAGACAGTTGGGGTGGTCTGAGCAAGCCAGGGTTCGTTCAGGGCCACAGGGTTATAGATGAAAAGGCCGAGACGCAAGTCAAATACAACCAGCTGCGCAAAAGGATCTGTGAATATGAGAGCAAACACTTCGAGATCACGAGTCCAGAAAGAAGCTGATCGAGGAATGGAAAGACATGTCTATCAATACCAACAAAAGGTTATGGTATTTGGAGCGAGGCATAGTAGAGCTGGAGGAAAAATTTCTCAAAAGGGTTGAAGACTGTCAAAAGGCTGAAGGGACTGAAGGTGGACATCTAGCCAGAGCATACCTGTTGTTGGGACTTCGCGAGTTGGGGAAACTGTTCGAGGGGAGAAAGAATGCCGAGTCTGGGGAAGGTCCTTCTGGGACCAAGTAGATAGGAATGTCTTTCTTTTGCTTTATCAATGTAATAAGGCCGATGGCCGTTAGTGACTTTTATTTCTAGTTTACTTAGCATCGTTTTGGGATTCGTCTATTTTTATCAATGAAATTAGGCATTTAGCATTTTAAGTTCTCCAAATCAATTTGGCTACCTTTTGTTTTTGTTTTGTTTCTTTTCTTTATTATTCCCCTCCCTAAAGGTTAGTTCGTGCACTCTGGCATCATCATCCAAGGGCCCTCCACCCTCTCCTCCTCTCAGTCCCCCCAAAGGCAAGAACAAAGCCAAGAAGAAAATGTATGATTAAGGCAACATCCGAAATGAGAATGTGGTTGAACGGGTAGAGGCCACTGATGGCTAGGGTATTCGGATCCAGTATTAAACTATGTCGCGGCTGGAATGGAAGTTATCAAAGTTTCAAGAAGAGCTTGATCAGGTTCGAAATCTGGCAAACCTGTCATTCTCCCTCAACGTCCCGGACGTCAACATCCAGAACCCTACACCTTGTGAAAACATCCCAAAACAGCAAAATCATCCCGCAACTCATCATTACAATACCCCACCAAAGAACCAAACTCTTTCGACGCAATGCAATGCCTGCCACACTCCAAATAACACTCCACTGCTTATCCCAGAACCTCAGAACTCCACAAATGACCATTTCCATACTCATGCACCAGGCCACCACAACAATCCTATATACGTGGAGACCATGCAACACTCCACTCCATCTATCACATACACACCAGATTCTGACAAGAAGGATCTGCTTATCAGGAACTTGGCCGAGGAACTTAAGAAGCTGACCAGCCGAGTCCAACGTGTTAAGGGAATCAAGGGAGTCGAAGGTCTGAACTATGAGGACCTCTGCATACTGCCTGATGTTGAACTACCTAAGGGGTACAAACCTCCAAAGTTTGAAATGTTTGTGGTACAGGTGATCCAAGGATCGATCTGAGGACCTATTGTGACAAACTGGTTGGGGTAGGAAAGGATGAACGGATCCGCATGAAGCTGTTCATGAGGAGTTTGAAAGGAGATGCGTTGTCTTGGTACATCAGCCAAGATCCCAAGAAGTGGTCAAGCAGGGTGAGCATGGCATCTGACTTTATGAACAGATTCAGATTTAATACAGAGAACGCGCCAGACATGTTGTATATCCAGAATCTGAAGAAGAAGCCCATAGAGATATTTCGTGAGTATGCTAATCGCTGGAGGTCCGAAGCTGCTAAGGTCAGACCCGCCTTAGAGGAGGAACAGATGAACAAGTTCTTTGTCCGGGCTCAAGACCCGCAGTACTATGAATGGTTGATGATGATTGAGAATCACAAATTCTCCGATATTATCAAGCTAGGAGAAAGGATTGAAGAAGGTATTAAAAGTGGCATGGTCATAAATTTTGAAGCCTTACAAGCTACAAATAAGGCTTTATAGTCTGGTGGTGTGTCCAAGAAAAGGGATGTGGGAGCCGTGAATGTTGCACAAAGAACCAAATCCCCACTTAAATACCAAACTTACCCAACGCCTCCACTCACATACCAGCCGACGCCAAATTACCAAGCACCCTCGCCTTTATACCAAGCTCCACCACCCATTTACCAAGATCCGCCACCCACTTATTAATCTCCACCACCCACATATCAACCTCCTTCACCTAGATACTCCCAACCCGCACCTGTCTACCACACTTACAATTCTCAACCATACCAATATCAATCACCCCCTGCACGCCAAAACCTCCCTAGAACTTGTCCTAATTTTGATCGCTGATGTGTGGCTAGAATTCGTGATTTTAAGCATTATTTACCTCGCATTTTATGTACTTT
>MDKI01109679.1:0-47806 GCA_005239505.1 Nicotiana paniculata | reverse complement strand
TCTAGAACTAATAAACTATGAAATTAAAGGAAGAGAAGAAAAACTAGGTAGAAGCCTCCTTCAGCATGGTGTGTGTTCCTCCACGTCCAAATCCCCCACGTCCAATCTCCCACAAAGTTGTGTTTTTGGGTCTATTTATATGTTTGGGATAAACCCTAAACGTGTAGGAGACTTATATTCAAATGGGGAAACACTTAAAACCTTCAAAACTCGGAATTGATCGGACCAGGGACCCCCGGTGTTAATCCCCAAACACCCATCTATAGCCTGGGTAGGCCAGGCGTTTGGGCTCTAACGCCCCCACTATAGCCTGGGTAGGCCAGGCTTTAGGGGCAAAACGCCCAACTATGGCCCGGGTCACTCCTTTTCGACTCTTGAGCGTATTTTTGACGTTTATGCATCCATTTATCTAGGCTTCCATCTCTGATTCACTCTACACGTGAAATAGACTCCATTATGCACATATAACGTGTATTTTTATCACAAAAGCACATAAAATGTAAGGTACATTATGCTTAAAACTATGGATTCTAGCCACGCATCAACGACCCGATCAATCGTTTTAACAATTTGTGCGCCGATACCCTATTTACCGCTTCTCCCATGTCTATTTATGTTATTGGAACTTGTCAGAGCATTGAGTGATGAAATCCGGGATGATTTTGGACACATAGTCCATAAGTGTAGAATTTAGCTTTAGAAATCTAGTCGTAGCTAGAGCTGTGTGAATACGGATTCGGAATGGAATTTCGTCAACTCTGTTTGCTCCGTTGGGTGATTTTTGGGTTAGGAGTGTGTTCGGAATATGTTTTCAAGTTCGGTTCTGGATTTAGGCTTGAATTGGCGAAAGTTGGAATTTCGGCGATTTCGGCCGCTAGGTGAGATTTGGATATCGAACTCGGAACGGACTTCCGAAAGCGACAGCAGGTCCGTAATGTTGTTAATGACCTGTGTGCAAAATTTGAGGTCATTCGGATCAGTTTAGACGTTTTTTGGCGTCGGATGTGAATTCTAGAAATTTCCTAAGTTCTTAGGCTTGAATCTATGCGTAATTGATGATTTTGATGTTATGAGATGTGTTTTTAAGGCTCGACCAAGTTTGAATGAGGTATTAGGGTTGGTTGGTAGGTTTGGTTGAGATCCCAGGGGCCTCGGGTGTCTTTCGGGTGCCCAAACGGGCATGTTTTTGGCCTAAGCTTTTGCTGGTTTTGTTGGTTTTACAGCAGCAGTTGAGTGTTCTCTACGATCGCGTGAATAAGTCCGCGATCGCGTAGTGTTAGGTTGAGGTGGTCAGAGATTGTGCTTCGTGATTGCACAAGTCCAGCCGCGATAGCATTCTTCTAGTCAGTTAGTCTCCGCGACCGCACGCCCAGGATCGCGATCGCGTAACGTATCCTAAGGCCGAGGGAGGTGTAGTGTTTGCTCTATGCGGTCGCGTGGCCTCCACCGCGATCGCATTGATGTAGGGTCAGAAGGTCCACAATCGCAGACCTTTAATCACGATCACGATGAAGGAATTTCAGGCGCGTGTTTCATTACTCTGAACGATCACAACTCATTGTACGCGATCGCATAAGGCAAATGCCTGGGCAGAATATTAAAACCCCAAATCCGAGGGTTTATGCTATTTTCCTTATTTTCGAACTTGAGAGCTCGGGAAGGGCGAGTTTTGAAGACTTTTGCACCTGGGTAACTTGGGTAAGTGATTTTTATCTATTATAGATCAATTTCCATGATTCCAATCTTAAATCCAACCTTTAATTTCGAAAATTATGGGGAAAATTGAATGAACTTCATAGATCGAATTTTTGTGTTTTGATTAGGTATTTGACCTCCGATTTGAGAGATTCTTATATGGTTAGATTCGTGAGTGAATTGGTGTCCGGAAAATATAAATTTTACCCGATTCTGAGATGTGGGCCCGGGGGACTTTTTGGGAGAATTTCCTAAATTCGCGTATTAGCTTGTAAATAATTAGCTATTTTGTTCCCTACAAGTGATATTTACACTATGCAATCGATTTGAAAAGATTTGGGCCACCGACAGTCATATACTCGTGGCAAGAGCTTGGTATTGAGTTGATTAGCACAGTCCAGGTAAGTGGCTTGCCTAATTCTGTGTTGGGGATCTTCCCTTAGGCATTTTTGTACTGATTTTTTTATCTAGACGCCGTGTACGCGAGGTGACGAGTGCGTACACGGGTCATTGTTGCTAAAATCCTATTTTTCTCCCATGAAAACGCTCATTTTCATTCATATATTACTGTTTCCTATCTTAATCGAGTAGATAGCCTAAGTGTAAGTATGCCTACCTGTTCTGACTTGATTTTCCCTTATTTGATACTAGTCACATCATGCTTAGGCAATTTTACTCTATTCTTACCTGTCGTTCTTCCTGGACTGTTTAGTTGAGCCATAATTGACATACTTCTGTTTTGCATATTTAAATTGGGACTACGGACCGAGATCTGAGAGCTTTCCCCCTATACTGAAATGCATATTTAAATTGGGACTACTGACAGAGATCTGGGAGCTTTCTCCCTGTACTGCATAACATATTTAAATTGGGACTACAGACCGAGATCTGGGAGCTTTCCCCATGTACTACATTGCACATTTACTGTTGAGATATATGATGTGCTGAGCTGAGGGCTCTCTTTCTGTTATTAAACCTTTCCATCTTCGTTAATCCTGTTATCATTGCTTATCTGCATTTCACTATTTTTAAAATTATATATATTTACTTGTTCTTATAAACTCAGTAGGGCCTCAACTTGACCTCATCACTACTTGACTGGGGTTAGGCTTGGCACTTATGGAGTACCGAATGTGGAGTAATCATGCCCTTTGCTGCGCATGTTTTCCCCATGTGCAGATCCAGGTACTAGCACCCAGTTTCGTGGTTAGGAGTCGTCTATCAGCATCCAGGAGACCGCGAGGTAGTTCTGCCGCGTCCGCAAAATACTTGATATCTTTTCTGTCTTTATTTTATTGATTCTGTCATTTCTGCAAATTTTAGGCTTACCTAGTCATAGAGACTAGGTGCCGTCACGATACCTTTCGTGACACTCTTTGAGGTCTTATAGTTTCGAACTAGGGTAGCTCGAGTAGGTAGTCTCCAAGTGTTCGAGGTATGCTTGCACTTGCCCCTTGGACCATTTTCACAAGTGTTAGTTTTGCACAATAGATCATAAGTATGTGACTCGTATAATTAAAATCCTACTTCAAACATGAGATGTTTGGGAAAAAAGAGAGGACTTCTTTGTATTATTCATACATGCGTACATGTTTTGTTGTCGGGGCTTGACTATTCTATATGGACACGGTTCATTCGTCCGTTTGGCCCATTACAAAATTATTCCTATCAAGACCCATTTACATAACATAACATCCGAGGGTGATGCCCCCGAGTATTCGAGGTTGATTGTAAAGAAGCTTTGGATACTGTTAAATTATCCCAAGGTAGCACAATTGCTGCCTCGTTAAAAACCTTGCCGAAAAAACCCATTTGGGATAAAAATCGATCTAAGGGAAAAAGAGTGCAACGCGTACTTTAAAACCCGAGGTCTCAATTTCTTGGACCGAGTACCTGCAATAAGTTAGTTTTGAATATTCAAGTGAATGAAAAAGGAGAAATCCATACCTTAGCAATAATATCTCTTGAGAACTGATACGTTCCAATTATTCGACAACGGCTCACCGTCCATTGTTCCAAGCTTGTATGACCATTTCCTGAATATGTCGAGGATATGATAGGGTCCTTCCCAGATTGGACAAAGTTTCCCTTCATTAGGGTCTCGAGTATTGATGGTGATTTTCCGTAAGACCAGGTCCCCGACTTTGAAGTGCCAAAGATTGGTTCTTCTGTTGTAATACCTCTCGATTCGTTGTTTTTGGGAAGCCATCCGAACGAGCGCTGCTTCTCGTCTTTCGTCCAACAATTCAAGGCTGGTATTCATTTCCTCGTGGTTTGGTTCTTCCGTTGTATGTCGAAACCTGGCGCTGGGCTCTCCGACTTCGACTAGTATTAAGGCTTTGGAGCCATAGACCAGAGAAAAAGGGGCTGCTCCGGTACTGGATTTTGATGTCGTCCGATATGTCCATAGAACCTCGGGCAACTTTTCTCTCCACTTTAATTTGGCTTAGTTTAGTGTTTTCTTCAAGTTTTGGATGATAGTTTTATTTGTTGATTCGTCCTACCCGTTTCCACTAGGGTGATACGGCGTCGATAGTATTCTCTTAATTTTGTGATCTTCGAGGAATTTTTGTTACCTTACTTCTGATGAATTATTTTCCATTATCACATACTATCTCCGCAGGTATCCCGAATCGACACGCAATGTGATCCCATATGAAGTCGATCACTTCTTTTTCCCTAAATTTCTCGAAGGCCTGTGCTTCAACCCATTTAGAGAAATAGTCAGTCATAAATAATATGAATCTAGATTTACCTGGGGCCGATGGAAGAGGACTGACGATGTTCATTCCCCATTTCATGAATGGCCACGGGGATAGGACTAAGTGAAGTCGTTCACCGGGCTGGTGAATCATTAGCCCTTAGTGAGCTGGACGACAGTCCCAGATCCAATTTTGTCTTCGTCGACTGAAGATCCCAAGTTGCCAAGTGTGTCGGGCTCGGTATTCTGTTCCCGAGGTACATGCTGCAGAGTCCATTCTTTGAAACGGTGCAAAGTGACCTACAATTTGTCCAAATATCTTTGCATCCTGTATTCTCGAACTTCGAAGGTGTCGTTTACCTGTTTAACTACCATTAGGGAGTCACATTTAGTTCGACGAAGTCCGCTCCCAAGTTCTTAGCTAGTTCGAGACCTAAAATCATAGCCTCATACTCGGCTTCGTTGTTAGTCAGTTTGGCAATTTTAATCGATTGTCTAATAACATTGCCCGTAGGCAGTTTCAAAACGATACCAAGCACGGACCCTTTCACGTTCGAGGCTCCGTCCGTGAAGAGGTTTCATACCCCTGATGAGGTTCCCGATTTTAGCCGAAGTTCCTTTTCCACTTCGGGTACGAGGGTTAGCAAAAAGTCTGCCACGAAGTCTGCTAATATTTGAGACTTGATGACCGTTCGGGGCTGATACTCAATATCGTACCCGACAAGTTCGACGGCCCACTTAGCTAATCAGCCTGATAGCTCGGGCTTATGCAATATATTTCGTAGGGCGTATGTGGTAATGACACATATAGGATGACACTAAAAATATGGCTTTAGTTTTCTAGATGTGCTTATTAGTGCAAGTGCTAATTTTTCTAGGTTTGGATATCTGGTTTCAGCATCTCCTAAAGTTCGACTTACGTAGTAAACTGGAAACTGCATACCTTTTTCTTCTCGGACTAGTACTCCACTTACTGCTATCTCAGACACCGCCAAGTATAAGTACAGCTTCTCATCTACCTTTGGGGTGTGGAGCAAAGGTGGGCTCGATACGTACCGTTTCAACTCCTCTAGTGCTTGTTGGCATTTCGGGGTCCATGTAAAATCATTTTTCTTTTTAAGCAAGGAAAAGAACCTGTGACCCCCGATCTGGCGACCCCGAAATGAACCGGCCTAGGGCAGCTATCCGTCCTGTTAGCCTTTGAACGGCTTTGATGATGTCCACGACGGTGATGTCCTCGATGGCCTTGATTTTATCGGGATTGATCTCAATCCCCCGATTTGACACCATGAATCTAAGGAATTTACCCGACCCAACCCTGAAGGCACACTTTTCGAGGTTGAGTTTCATGTTGTACTTCCTCAAGATTTTGAATGTCTCCTGCAAATGAGTCAAATGGTCCTCTACATGCAGGGACTTAACTAACATGTCGTCAATGTAAACTTCCATTGATTTTCCTATGTACTCTTTGAACATCTTGTTAACTAGTCGTTGATATGTAGCTCCCGCAATTTTTAGCCCAAAGGGAATTACATTATAGCAGTAAGTTCCAAACTTAGTAATAAAAGAACTTTTTTCCTGGTCTTCTGGGTCCATCTGAATTTGGTTGTACCTAGAATAGGCGTCGAGAAAAGAAAGTATCTCATGGCCGACCATGGCATCGATCATTTGATCGATGTTAGGAAAAGGGAAGGAGTCTTTTGGACATTCTTTATTTAGGTCCTTATAATCTACACACATTCTAAGCTTGTTCCTCTTTTTGGGGACTACGACTATGTTGGCTAACCACTCAGGATATTTGACTTCCCGAATGGACCCTATTTAAGGAGTTTTGTTACCTCTTCCGTTATGACTTCACCTCGGACTAAGGCATTCTCTTTTGCTTTATCAGTCTGAACTTGGGATCCAGGCTCAACCAATGGGTTGTAATATCTGGTGGGATTCCTGTCATATCTAAATGGGACCACGCAAAGTAATCCATGTTATCAATAAGAAATTTAATGAGTTTTTTTCCTGAGTTCGGGGGTTAACCCCGTTCCCAGATATAACTTGCGTACGGGTAGATACTCGATCAGTATCACCTGTTCGAGCTCTTCGACCGTTGACTTAGTTGCATCTGACTCTTCTGGAATGACGAAAGTTCGAGGAGTGAGAAAATCCTCTTCATCATCTTCGATTGCCTGCTTGTCCACTTCGGTCGAGGTTGGGCACAGTGATTGCTATTTGGCTGCTTGTTTATCTTCGATGCTAGAATTTTCTGAGGCTGAGGGTGCTGGTATCTGCGTCACCTCGACGACTACAAACATCTCCTTTGCAGCGTGATGTTCCCCGTAAACTTTTTTCACCCCATCCATTGTTGGGAACTTCATTGTTTGGTGAAGGGTTGACGGTACCGCCCTCATGTTATGGATCCATGGCCTCCCGAGCAGTGCATTGTACCTCATGTCACCTTCGATGATGTGAAATTTCGTGTCCTGGATGGTCCCGACTACGTTTACTGGTAGGATTATTTCTCCCTTTGTTGTTTCTAGCCATGTTAAAGCCGTTTAGGACTCGAGACACGGGTACAATTTGATCAAGTAGGTCGAGTTGTTCTACGACCCTCGACCTGATTATGTTTGCCGAGCTACCTGGATCCACAAGAACATGTTTAACTTGAATTTTATTTAGAAAAATAGAAATTACCATGGAGTCGTTGTGTGGATTGGAGAGGCCTTCTATCTCCTCGTCGTTGAATGTAAGGGTGTCTTCGGGCATGTAGCCTCGGGTCCAATTTTCCCTTGTAATTGATACTTTGGTGCGCTTGAAGACAAGTCCTTGTGGGATATCGACCCCACCGACAATCATGTGGATAACATGTTGAGGTTTTTCTTCCTCGTTCTTTTTGTTGGCGTCTCTTTCCCAGAAGTGATTTTTGGCTCTATCATTGAGAAATTCTCTAAGATGACCCTCGTTCAATGATCAAGCTACTTCCTCTCTCAACTGTCTACAGTCTTCGGTCTGATGGCCATGTGTGTCATGGTATTTGCACATCAAGTTAGGCTTCCTTTGAGAAGGATCGGTTTGTATAGGTCTGGGCCACCTAGTATCTTTAATCTTTCCAATGGCCGATACGATACCTGAGGCATCGATACTGAAATTGTACTCCGATAATCGGGGTGCTTCTGTGGGATCAGCATATTTGTCGAATCCAATCTTGCTCATGAGTCCCCCATAATTATGTCCTCGATCACCCCTTCGATTGTTGCGGGCGGAATTACGTCTCGTATGGTTGTTTCTTCTTTCCGCGACATACGGATGATATCGATATTTGTTCGACCTCGATTCCCTGTCGAGATCCCTTTGGTTCTTACCTGTCGACCGGCTTGGGTGCACTGAACCCATGGGGGCTCTCAGTTGATCATACTCGACTCTAATCTTTGACTGATATCGGTTGTGGATATCTGCCCAAGTCACAACTGGGTATTCTATCAAATTTTTCTTTATTTGGCATGATGCGGTCGAACTCCGCTCGTTTAGTCCCTGGGTGAAAGCCTGAACAGCCCAGTCATCGGTAACCGGTGGTAACTCAATACGTTCCATTCGGAATCGAGATACAAACTCTCGTAGCATCTCATTTTTCCTCTGATTTACCTTGAAGAGGTCCGATTTTCTTGTTGCGACCTTTATAGCTCCAGTGTGAGCCTTCACAAATGAATCTGCCAACATGGCGAACGAATCGATAGAGTTCGGAGGCAAGTTATTATACCAAATCATGGCTCCCTTGGACAAGGTCTCTCCGAATTTCTTCAGCAATACTGACACGATTTTATCGTCTTCCAAATCATTTCCCTTAATAGCACACGTATAAGAGGTAACATGCTCATTAGGGTCCGAGGTCCCGTTGTACTTTGGTATATCGAGCATTCTGAACTTCTTTGGTATGGGCTTCAGAGCCGCACTTGGAGGGAATGGTTATTGTACAAATTTTTTGGAGTCCATTCCCTTTAAGATCGGTGGTTCCCTCGGGATCTGATCAACTCGAGAGTTATAGGTCTCCACCTTTTTATCGTTGGCCTCAATCTTCTTTTCCCCCGAATCTATTCTCTTAGTAAGTTCTTCAAGCATTCTCATTATAGCAAGGTCAGTCATCGAAGTATTATCACATGATCTTTTAGGCACTGGCTTGGTACGGCAAGTAGGCACTTGCTCGACCCTATTCGGAGCCACATGCCGATTCTGCAACTGGGTAATAACATTCTGTTAAGCTTGCAGCATTTCAAATATGTCTTGGAGACTAACATCTTTGTCTCCTCTTCCCTGGGTACCTCGACCGTCTGTCTGACCCTCTCTGCGTATGCTTCCATCGGGGTCCCTGCCTAAATCTGCATTCAAAGAAATGTGTGAACCGACATCGACCGGTTTGGCGGGTTGTGCTCCTCCGAGGTCAGCTTGTGGAACCTCAATTCATGGAGCGACAACATTCTCGTTCTCTCCGTGGAGTCCTAGGCCGTTTTCACCATGTGTAGCTGTGTTTTGTGAGTTTGACATGATTTATCCAGAAAACAAAAATTCTTGACAAGAAACAAGCGTAAAATAGTGTGTTATATCAGAATTATCACTGAAAAATCACTATTATCCTTAGCCCCACGGTGGGCGCCAAGCTGTTTACCTTGAAATACGAGTAACAATTAAACTTGTAATGTGGTTATAAAGATATGCGATCTAATTCAATGTTAACTGATAAACGGCTAAATAAATAAATGAATTACATGACTCAAATGGATCAAACCCGGGTTGCAATGATTAATCATCCTCGAACTGGATCAGACTCGAGAACAATCGCCAAGAACAGTAGAACAACAATAATGTGAATAACACAAATGTAAGAGTTAAAGGCGAATAAAATAGTGTTTGTATTTCTCAGCAGTGTAAGTAGGAACTCGTGTCTGATGATAATTATAATAATGATGATAAAGATGCCCCTTACAGATGAATAAGATTCCTCTTTATATAGTAAACGAATCCTAAATAAGGTATGAGTCTAATTGAGGAAGTAAATACATGATTGATATTATTAACCGCCAATAGCTCTACTGGATCCGAGATTCTCGCCGGGATTGATGGTCGATTGGGGATATCTTGTGATTCTATTACTGTGGTGTCGACCCAGCCTGGTCTCGACCCCTTAGCCTTCATATTCTCTGATCCCGAACTTGCTTCGATGCATGTTTAAAATTGAGACGTACCCTCGAACCCTCAGAATCGGGTACCCCTCGATTTTTACCGTACACAATACCATTATAGCGATTCAACGTTTTAAGACTGCAAATTGGTGCCAAATATTTTAATGTAATTTGAAAATTTTAGATTTTTCCTTGTACCTCGGAAAATTGTGCGTGTTCAACCTGGTCTCAACTATGTTGAATTTTTTTTCATTTTGGAGTTGTCTTTTTCAAGAAGAAATCAACTAGACCTTTTGAAGCAGACACTTGAGCACAACAAACGAAGATAAATCTTTTAAAAGATTAAAAAAAAAAGGAAATATGCACAAGCTATGTAGATATATGAATTTATGAGATTAAAATTCAAACTAAATTTGGATAAGTACCTAAATAAAGAAATATAAAATTCAAATCACGGTTAATTATTTCAGTCCAATATAGATTTAAATGGAAGTCCAACTTTTATTTGGGCTAGTAATCTAATTAAGCTTCAAAGATGAGTCAATTTCACCAACTCAAGATTCAAATGGCTAGTAATGCGCCTTAAAGCCCAGATCAATGCCACATGTCATACTACATATTTTGTTTTTTGGCCAAGCTACATGATGTCAAATCAAATAAAGTGACAAATCGATTACTTTCATATGTCACGCGATATGGCATGTCAAGTCAAGTCGATTAGTCAATAAAATCACATAAAGTATAAATAAATCAGAATGATTTGTAATTTAAAGAGCCAATCAAATCAAAGCAAATGCTTTTAGATTTATCACAAATTTTTTATTCTACCACTATAAATAGGAAGCTCTCATAAGGAGAAAAATAAGAGTACCAAAAATACATCAAGAAAGTTGGAGGAAAGATGGAGAAGCTCTGAAGCAAGCATCAAAACTTTTCTCTATATTGACGATCTTCACCCATAATCAAATCCAATAAAAAAGTATGAGTCAAGAATCTAGGAGAGCCGCTATAAAATATTCTATTTAAAGCAGCTAAATCTCATATTTTAATTCATGAGGCCATCAAACTATTCGTGACAAATCATGTCCCTTCAAGAACAACCCAAGATCTCTTGAAGCGACATTAGTGAAGAGTCGAATCAGAGAAAATTATTTACAAATCTAATGATATTCTGGAGAGCAACTCAAGTTGTCTTTATATATTCATATTTTTCTATTACTTACGCAAACTGTGTACTTACAGACAGATTGAGACTACACCACTTGTCGTTATCATAAACTTATTGCATCATTTTAAACATTAATATCTCACTTTGGTGCACAACTCACTGTAACAACCCAATAGGTCATTTTAGTATTGGTATTCCATTTGGTGATTTGAGGTCTTGAATAGCTACATATAATGTATTCATACATGCATGCATGGTTGTTTTTGATTTTCGGGAAGCTCAGGATTGATTGAAAAGAGTAACTCTCAATTTAGAAGCTTTAGGTTGAAGTGTTGACCAAGGTTTAACTTTTTTGTAAACGGCCTCAGATTCTTCTTTTGATGATTCTAATAGGTTCGTATGGTGATTTTGTCGGTTTTGGATTTGGAGGTTATTAAAATGATTTTTCTATTTTTGTCTAAAGTTAGCAATTTGAAAGTTTAGAAATTTTATAAGTTTGACAATGAGTTGACTTTATGACTATCGGATTCGGATTATCAGTCGGGGTCTTGGAATAGGTCAATTTTGTCATTGGAACTTGTGTGCAAGATTTGGTTTTATTCCGAATTAATTTGGTATGAATGAGACGATTGGTTGTGAATATTTGAAAGTGCTTGAGCTTGAAGTTTGCATGATGAGTTTAGTATTTAATTCTCGATTTCGATGTTATTTGTGGCCCGAATCTTTGGATAAGTTTACATTAGGTTTCGGACTTGTTGCTATGCTTAGATGGGGTCTCGAGGACCTTGGGTGTGATTTGAGACGGTTTTGGACCATTTTTAGGTTCTTTTCAATTGCTGGTTTTTGGCTACATTTGTATGAATCGTGATCGCGGAGATTTGGAATGCGTTCGCGAAGAGTAAATTACAGTTTGGATCTTGTAAATCGCGATCGTGGAGGTTAGCTTCGTGATCGCATAAAAATAATTTCTACTGTCACTTGGCTAATGTTTGGAGCTTATATCTTGAAATCTATGAGAACTTTGGAAATGATACATAATTTGTTCTATTTTTCAAAAATCAAACCGTTTGTTATTTGGAGTCTTGTCCAGAAAGTTATGATCATTATACTAGAGGCTATCTGGAAAGAGTTGAGCAAGTTCATTCGAAATTGTTCATCGCGATCGCGGAGGTACTTGGCTACGATCGTGAAGGATAAAATCATGATGGGAATTTTGTGAATTGGGATTGTGAGGTTGATGACCGCGATCGTGAAGAAGGACGACTAACACGACTTTAAAATATCCAATTTCGAGAGTTTGAGTTTATTTTTTTTACTTTTTGAGTTTTTGTAGCACAAGTAAGGCGATTTTGGAGGAGATAAATACCCAATCATGAGGGTAAGTAATTTTATTGTTGTTTTGATTATATATTTTATTTTTGCATGGATCACTACATCTAAATCAAGGTTTTGAAGAGAAAAAATTTGGGATTTTTGACTTGAACTTAAGAGAATGAATTTTGGGGTTCTAAACATAAAATTGAGGTTGGATTTGAAAAACAATTATATATTTGCACTTGTATTCGAATAGGTATGCGGGATTTGTGAGTTTTATCGAGTTTTGAGATGCGGTCCCAGATTGACTTTTTGGTTAACTTTGAGCATTTTGTTAAAGATTTGACCTTTATCGTTAAGGTTTGATTTTTATGGTATTATTTGATGTTATTGAGTTGATTTTGGCTAGATTTGAGTCGTTTGGGAGTCGATTCATGCGGGAAGGCATTT
Source organism: Nicotiana paniculata (assembly GCA_005239505.1). Lineage (NCBI taxonomy): Eukaryota > Viridiplantae > Streptophyta > Magnoliopsida > Solanales > Solanaceae > Nicotiana > Nicotiana paniculata. Next base: position 35,313 of record MDKI01109679.1, on the reverse strand, counting down.
TTAGAGTATTGATTTGGCATGTTTGAGATAAGTATCTTGCCTAATATTATTGAGGGAATAACCCTTAGGATATAACTTCCTTTTTCTAATTAAAATTTGTGAGAAGCGATATATATATATGCAAGGTGACGAGTGTAAATATGGGTGCTATGTATGATTCATGATTGGATTAGTATTTAGGATGTACTATGATTTGAATTGGATAGTGTGCTTCTTACTATCATGCTTTAAATGTTTGTATGACTACGTGAATTCCATAGGTCATGCTAGAGATCATGTGTAGGTGTTGATTTCTTGTTGATCATGATATTTGTTGTTGTATGGGGTATCCGCCTGAGTTGACTAGTATTTGCACATTTTTAGATCCATAAACCTTAGCATATTATCTTCTTCAGTCCATGAGTATGTAATTTGATATTCGGTATTCATATACATCTAATCTTGTATATGCCTTTTGTGTAATGGACTGGATTAGCAGCACGTGAGCAGTCCGTGCGGGATAAGTTGTTTGGCAGATGAGTTGTCTGTGTGGTTGTTATTATTGGCACGTGAGTTTTCCGTGAAACATGTGAGTTATTCCGTTCAGCGTGTGGATAAGTATCCACCCTACTAAGATCACCCTCTCATGTTTCTCTCTTGATAGTGTACGCGCATGTTGTGAGAAACCGGCGGGGTTCTAGTTGTCGTGGTTATGGGAAAGTGATCCTTGGTTGGACTTTGCATCTCTTCTCTATTTAAAAACTCCTTAGATGTATACATGCTTTTACTGCATATTTTCTCTATGTTAGTTATGAAATGCATACATGCCCTTTATGCATATCTTATTTATAAGCTACCCTTCTTGATGAGATGAGACAGGTACATATATTCTCTATATGTTAGTTCCAAAATGCATACATGCCCTTTATGCATATCTTCTTTATATGCTACCCTTCTTGATGAGATGAGACACAATACGTATCTTCTCTATATGTGAATTCGTGTGACTTGACTTATTTAATCATGCATATCTTCTCTATATGAAATTGTTGAAGGATTGATTGAGTAATCATGCATATCTTCTCTATATGCAATTGTTGAAGGATATATCTATTTTTCATGCATATCGTCTCTATATGCAACTCTGGAAGGATTATTTGATACTTTACGCACATCTTACAAGCTTTGATGATTTAATGATGTTGGACGCATATTTTCTGATATCAAAATCATATCTTCATTACATGTTGAACTGTTAAAAGGATTGCATACACCTTCTCTATGTGCACTATTTGGTGGTACGTGTATTTCCTATTTAGACTTCAGTATTGTTGTTGGGTATACGAATATGTTATATATATATATATAGTTATTATCCTTGACTTGAGACCTCGTTAGTACTTCACCGAGGTTAGTTAGGATCCTTACTGAGTACATGGGATTGTTCGTACTCACACTACACTTCTACATCTTGTGTGCAGATCTTGGAGCATAGTTATTGTGTGATGACGGAAGCTGGTATTGAAGATGTACCTGCTTTCTAGATATTTCTACCACTTGTCCTTTGTAGTTTTGGAACCGTACTCCATTTATGTATATTCCAAACAGATATTGTCTGTAAATCTAAATCTTAGTGGCTTATGACTTGTACTATCAATCCTTTGGATATTTTATGAAAACTCGGCTATTTCATTTATTGATTATTTATGATCTTCATTGGAGTTATGTTAACGGTTATTTGGCTTACCTAGCAGGTAGGTATCATCAGCACTTATTAGATATTTGTATCGTGACAAGTTGGTATTAAACCTCTAGCTTCATAGGTTCTACGAGTCATGAGCAAATATCTAGTAGAGTCTTGCGGATAGGTATGATGACATCCATACCTATCTTCAAGAGGCTACAAAACATCTAGGAAACTACACTTTTTTATTTCATTATCGTGCGGCATTTGTTCAGCTTAAAGCTTATATCTTCATTTTCTTTCTATTCACTCGTATGTGATATTGAGAACTCGGTATTGGATGTGTACCAACAGCTTGTGATGTCATGATTGAGGCACAAGATGTGTTTTCTGTATTGTGAAGGTATTCCAGTCTAGAGGACTTGAGGCCAGGTTTAGACTGCAACCTGGGCACGGTAGTTTCAATTGTGTGACTATGTACATTTTCACTTATACGTCTGGTAGCATCCCTAGGAGTGGGAATGATAGATCAGTGAGTGGCTAGATAGCTATGTGAGAGTATTTGCATATCATGGGAAGGATTTTCTTGGGATGCAATGGGTTATGGAAGCTTGATTTCTATCTTGGTGTGTTTTATAGTCTCCAGTTATGAGTCTGTTGATGGATATTTTAGTTGTTCATTTGAGGAATGAAGTTGATTCTTATATCTTGATTGACGAGTGTAGACTCGGAAGGGTTAAATAGTTGCCAAGTTGTTGTGGACATGGTAGGGTCATAGGAAGATGTCGATTTGATGCTAGCCAGTGGGTTATCTCCTGCGAGAAGATTTGAGGTTGTGCGTTTTGTATGAGGCTTCTATTCAGTTGAGTGCATAAACTATCACTTCAGAGAACTTCAAGAAGTTGGTTTGACTGTCACCAGGATGAGTTCGCACTTAGCAGATGAGTGATATGTGAGCTTGTGAGGAGATTCAGCTGGATAAAAATTCAAGGTCATGGCAAGTTAAGAAGGAAGAGTATTGTGTGTTAAAGGATGATGTGTTTTGTAGCTTCAAGCTAAATGAGGGAGTTTATCATCGATGATTAGGTCATATGGGCATGTGTTGTTATATTTCTTGGACTGGGATGTGCTTGTTGATTAGTTATGATTTGAGAAAGGTGTCATCAAGGATGATTTTGAGCAAGGGATCTGCTGGGTACATGATGTTATATGCTTTATGTGTATATGGATATCTTGGAACAATTCAGGTCATGTTTGTTGAGGATGTGGTGTGCAAGTAAAAGGATTGCTTGGTTGGTTCTTTTTGGATATTCATGTGCTGGTGGATCACAAGACGACAATGCGTATTGGGTGTGCATTGGAGATTAGAGCTGAAGAATGACTCTCGAGAAGGTTCTAATGAGTTCAAAATTCATATGTGGTGTTTAAGAATTTTCAAATTTGTGTATGGATAAGATCTGAGACTTGTATTGGATGGTGCCGAGGCTTGCGGTATTCGTATATCATCATTGATTCTACATTTCAGTAATACAGAGAGGAAACAAATACCTTTAAATTCATAGAAGGTCTCTTCAAAGTGAGCATTTCAATTGTGGTGTTATTAGGTGCTTAAGAGGAAATACAATGGCTTATGGGCCTTAGAACGACGTTTTTTCATGCTAGGATCTCTTGGGGTGAGCTTTGATTAAGGATCGTAGTGTAATGGCAAGGAGAAGTGTTAAATTGAAGACAAATCAAGAGGAACTCAAAGATATTGGTCAGCTTGATAGTGGTTTGGATCATCATAGTAATACAAATGTTCGGTTCCTTTATTATGGTGAAGCTTTACATGTGTGTTGTGGAAATACTCTTGGGTTTGGCAACCTGTGTGACTTGGTTGAGTTATAGGGATTCTTTTTTGATGGCTTAGTTATGTGAAAATGGGTTACGAAGAGTTCTCGATGGTTTCGACCACGGCTTGGGACTGATGTCTTCTACGGGTATGAAAGGATTTGTTGCGTGTCACAATGAAGTGAGTTAAGTGGAAGGTTTCTGACTAATGCACTATTTATCCTACTTGTAATTCAGAGTTGATAATGAGATTCTCATATTTTTCATATGATGACATGATATATACGGTGTACCGTGTGGGATTCAGATTGCATGTACAAAGTTCCGGTTCTGTTTTGAGGTGAAGGTCATGAGTTCCAGACAGCATGTATAGTTTCAAATGTTTAAGATAATGTTAGCATTGTTTTTGTACCGCCTGAAAAGGATGTTTTTTGTGACGACCCTAATCAGAGGGACGCGACGGGCACCCAGCGCCTTACTCAACCGAGTACCCACGTAATGTATCTTTCGTATCATACCATCATGCGTAAATTGGCCGAAAAGGTTGTCAAGAGATAACTAGAATAAAACATAAGAATATAATCGACATATGACGATCCAACATGATATAAAAACTTATACATGTGACATATGGGCCTATAAGGATGACATGACCATTTGTACACTCAAAACATATGCTGACAAGGACTTACCAGCATCCATATACATGATGTCACGCCCAGACCTCGGGGAGCGCGACCGGCGCTCAGCTGAGATATCCCAGCCAAGCAAGCATGTTCAATGCCTTTTACCCGAACTCACCCATTATTAAAGTGAAGGTGTATTTCCATTAATTAGACAATAAGAAGATCACGTGAACAACACCAGTTCATTACTATTAGTTACTTCATTTACAAGTCTCAAAATACATTACACATTCATAGTTTGAAGCGGAACATGTGATACAAATACAGTTTTACTAGTTTGACTATCCCAATGCCAATATACAACCCACACTATGTCTACGGAGACTCTAACGGATAAAAAAGAGTAATATGATGGTGCCGGCAACAAGGCCTCGGCTATACCTCAAAACATTATACATAAGGCATAAAAGATACATGACCCCAAAATGAAGTGGGGCTCACCAAGTCAGTTGGGAAGAGGGTGTACCGCTATCACTTATCGATGTTGCCTGCTGTGGAATCACCTGCATCCATTAAAGATGCAGCGCTCCAGGGAAAAGGGACATTAGTACATATGAAATTGTACTAGTATGTAAGACAAAACACCCTCTCAATTGAACAAGTAACAGTACAATGAGAACGAACACGGAATCAATGGGAGCCTCAAACAATATAACAATTTCAAGTTAAGAGAAAGATAAATTTCAATATTTTTAAGTTGGGAGATCTTTAGTACCGATACCCTACCGTATATTTAGCACAGAGTTCGATCTCGGCCCGATAGAATAAGTTGTCTCATCAAAGACATCTAATCACAACACCACCATGTGTGTGACATGGCATCCGATCTCAGCTTGATCGGCTAAGCCGTCTCACCATAATGTTGTGTGGGTTGACATCACTTTCCGCTAGCAATCATCTCATCCCAATTAAGGGAAATAATCTCATCAAATCAATATGGGGATTTACCCATCAACCACTCCTACACCAGCACGTGTAGTTTTGGGGTTAGGTTAATTCAGTCTACCCTTCCTCACTGACTAAACGATACTCCCAAAAAATTTATTATAAAAAAGTAATTAAATCTCATTTCATAATATTTCACACATATCTTCTTTTTGTTCCCTAGTGGCCAAAAGTGTAATTTCGTTCTTGGCACGTCGGTTGTATTTCATATTTCATACTCCCTCCTTTCACTTTCAAATATCATTATGAATTATCAACAATAAGGGCATTTATAATCACAACTTTAAGTTCATATATGGGCAGCAAGAGTCTTAAGCACATTGAGTTTTCTTTCATAATTTGGCATAATAAGGTGTAATTGAAACATGATTGAAATCATAATATTTCGACACATTGGTCACATTCGAATACATTCTCGAAGGATAACATAATATGATAGGAGCATTTGGCACACATTTGTAGTATATATCTTTCAACACAACTTATTCGAAATAGTCAAATTTATAAGGAATAACCTGGAACATGAGAAATATGAGCTTGGCCATTCATACTTGAAACTTACGAGAACACCAAGGGATTCGATTCTAGGAGAGAAGTTTATCCAACGTACCTCGCTTTGGGATCTCCTTAAATTACTACAATGTTTCGAAAATCCTAGCAACTTCAATCTATTAGATACATAACAAAATTAAACCATAATTAGGAAGAAACTCATGGGTTCATCTCATTTGAGCATTTTATCAAACACTATGTGTGCAAATTTGACTACAAGGTTCTTGTACAATATTTCCTTCACCCCACAACCAATTCAATACCAAGAGTTTACCCATATTAGCTCAATGACCTCCACACCATCCTCATTGGTACATGCATACATAAATAACAACTCTCATACCCAAGAATCACACTCCCAATTACCCAACTTCTGCCCAAAACTCGAAATTGGAGACTAGGGTGTGAAACCCTACCTCTTAGATGAAGACCTTATGAGCTTTCCTTATTGAATTTCAAAGCTTGAGCAAGGATTGGTGAACTAGGTACTTGGGTATTCCTCCTCACTCTGGAGAAATCTCCTCTCTCTAAAATAGTAGTTTGAACCAACCCAAATAACCACCAAAGTCATTTTATAAAAATAGGATTGGGTAAAATTTTCCCCAACTTAAGCCTACGAAATCGGGCATCATCATCATCATATCGTACCCGGCCATAATAGGCTCGGTAAAAAATGTACTCAGCCATTATCAGGATCGGAAGAATCATACTCGGCCATGTGAAGCTCGGTAAAACCCAACTGATCAGTGGTTGCACAGTATGTTTCATTCCCGGCCGACTATAGCACGGCTCGGTAGAGTAAATACATACATATATATAACGTTCTAAATCTTTCGGAGTGATGTAAGGTCGTTGCACCTTCGATTAAGATTATGGACATCCATACCATCAATATGAACCTCAATAGGATTCAAGGATCATGCATAATAGCTTAGAATAACTTTATAAGGAAAGAACAACATGGACAACCCTAGTTGCTAGGAGTAGATCCATTATGAAATAGCATATTGTTTACGTTTATTTCACTTTAGATTATGCCAAAAGAAAGAAGTGCCTTAACATACATGTATTATCTCTTCCTTATTCCTCAACCAAGCTCAACATAACTTCTTGCGCCTATAATAAGTGAAATGATATTATCGTCAACATATAATGTTGTACCATCATATTTGGGCAGTCGCATATCTTAAGGATAATTGGGCAGCAACTCCCCTATTTTTACTACATCCCAAAGGCCACTAAGGGTCATCAACAACCCAACAACAACTACAATAACCAACAATAACAACAACAATATAATCCATTATTAGCTTCTCCGATTATCTTAACAATCATATTGAGTAGCAAGCTCGTTTTTACTAATAACAAAACATAAATTGAATCCAACTCTTATTCCATAAATTAGTTCACAACCTTCAGAACAACATACATATATGTACATTCATAGTTTAAAATATCCACAAAATGACTTCCAAAGCAGCCCCATACGCCTAGCACCCTAGCTTTTATCGTCAATCACTTGTGTTTCATGTTTTCTTATTCAATAAACTTAGTTAACACCTAGAAAAGCTTAACAATATCAGCCACAACATTATCAAATTATTTATCATAATTTCCATCCACCACAAACCATATACGTGGTCAAAAAATAGTCCAATCAAAAAAATAATCATGTCACATGTTCTTTCAAGTGCTATCTTATAGTTCTTCACTCAAACAACACAACCAACACAAGATTAACCTTAGGAACAATCAAGAAGATGTTATACATACCTTGGGGAGAAGCTACAACTCGAAACCCCATCTCAACTTAGCTTGCAATATCCCTCAATCATACGACAATATCATAGAATCATTCTCTTGTAGTCTTTAATATTTTTTATAATAATTTGGGTTGATTTTCCTTGAGTTTGGCTCTTGGGATCTTGGGGTATGTTAGAGAGGGTTTTGGAGAGATTTTGGACGAATTTTGGGTGAGAAATGACCTAAAATGAGGCTGAAACATCTATTAAAAGAAGTAAGGTTGGTGACCGTCTCAAGTGAGTCCCAACAGGAGCTGCTTGCACGGTCTCGCAAAAATGCGAATATCTCTCTACTCCGACGTTGTATCAATGAACGGTTTAATGCATTATAAAATAGACTCGTAGATATTCAATTTTGTGGTTATCTAACCCCGTAAATCCAAGCATATTGAGATAAAAGCTCAATAATATTAGTCCTAAAGTTTCAGCAAAATAATGAATGTTACTTGCGACAACTTTTTTTGACTTTTGTGTCATAATCGCTTGGCTTCAAAACTTAACGCATGAATATCACACAGCTTAAATACCTTATAACATTACCTTCCTATCATCTTAAGCGCCCTAGTCTTACACTACAAGTGCGGGTTATAACATTCCCAACTTGCCGACTTTCGACGAAACTTATTTTCTTCGATTCGATTCGATTAGCTTCTTAACCTTCCAACCCTCATTATACTCCTTAAAACTTGTTTTAACCCATCATTATCTTTGTAAAGGTACTTCAATTCTCTGACGCATATTAATTAACTTAATACGAATTCTAACTTGAAAGTACGGGGTGTAACATTTTTTGTTGAAGGTAATTTGTGTTTTGATTGTGGATGCTTGACTAGTACTATAGAAATCGCATGGTTGGTAGCCATTGATGTTCAATTTTTGCTATTTAGTGAGGAAGTTTGTGAGAGTATCTCCCATGGGGTGATTGTGTATGCATGATGTATAAGTTATTTGAGTGAGAGAGTTAGAGGTCAGGTATGGAGATTTTTGTACTCTCACAGTTAGGAGATTATAATTCTGAGAGGCAGACTATTCTTTAGTTATAGACTGTGAATATATGTTAAGAGTTTTACCAATAATGGTATTTGTTATGTATATGTTACTATGGACTTTTGGAAGGTAATTTATCTATTTTGGGATGATCGGAATTGATTTGAGGGCCTATTGGTAGGCCTAATGATAATGTGTATTTTACATCGAATCAGGTTTGTTTACTGAGCACAGCTATTGTTGAGGGGTATGTCACTGACTAGAGTTGATTTTCTTAATGTCATGATATGTTCCATGTATTCCTCTCTTATGCTACGATGGATTATGAGATTTTTGACTATTTACACACATAATGTGGTTTTTCTTGGGCCTTGTGGTGAAGTTTGAGCGAGATGGCTCTTGGGATGTTGAGTTGCTTATTGCACTTGGTCGTGTTTTTCCTATTTTTGGTATACGGTGATATTCGTTTCTCCATAGGTATGGTCATGCGCATTGCGTGCTTGCTATTGATACACACGTGTTTGGTGGGTATGAGAATTTTGACATATCGGTATGTTTGGATCAGATTACGCACCGCAATGGAGTTATATTGGTAAGCAATCATTTGTGCTTATTTTGTGTGTTTTGCGTCTCCTCTGTGGGATAGGTTCATAGCATTGTATTTTGTGATTATATTTGTTTAGCTTGGGGGATGGTTCTCTGATTTAGTTCTCCTTCAATCATTGGTTACATTTGAGTTATTGCTTAATTGGGCATGGATAGCTTTGTATGTGGCACTAGGGGAATTGGTTTAGCTTGTCAGTCGAGCATCTTGTACTGGGTGAAATGAGGTATTAGACTTGGAAAGAGTGCAATCAGATTTAGGATAAGGTACACTTGGATAGATATGTCATTAGCCAATTTATAATTTGGCAATGACTCTTATTAGGCGAGTGAACTCCGAGTGGTTATGATTTTCTACGTGTTTATTTCATTATTGGCAGTGTACGAAGGTTTAGAACAAGGTTTTATTAGATATGAGGAATGTCGTCAGTGCGGGGTTTGTTAATAAGCAGTTATTTTGGTCAGAAAATATTACTATGAGTACATGAGTTATGTGGTTATATCGTGTGATTATATCTTGGAATATGATTATATCTTATAAGGAAGTCTAGATATTGGAGATTGGGTTCTATAATTTATGGACTAAGGTTGAAGAAAGCATCTTCAGTTAGGTTGTGTTGACGGGCTTATATGGATTGAGTTGACGTGAGATCGCCTATTAGTATGTGCATGGTGAGTTTATATAGCGATTTAATGGCTTTTGAATGACTCTTGGCATGTTCGAGGACGAATGTATGTTTACGTGGGGGAGAATGTGACCCGATCGATCATTTTGAGCATTGGCGTTCCGCTCGGTGGTTTGAGGACTTGAGTAGCTTCATATGATGTATTACTCCTTTCATGCATGGTTGGTTTTGATTCTCGGAAAGTTTGGGATTGATTCGGAAAAGTAACTCTCTATTTAGAAACTTTAAGTTGAAGAGTTGGCCAAGGTTTGACTTTTGTGAAAAAAGGTCTCGGATTCATATTTTGATGGTTTTGATAAGTTCGTATCGTAATTTTGGACTTAAGCATATGTACGATTTTAGCTTTGGATGTTCCTAGGTGATTTGGATTTTTTTTGTTGAAAATTTACAATTTGAAGATTTAGAAATTTCATAAGTTTGACCATGAGTTGACTTTGTGGTTATCGGGTTAGGATTGTTATTTCGGGACTTGGAATAGGTCTGTTTTGTCATTTGAAACTTGTTTTCAAGATTTGGTTTCATTCCAAGTTGATTTGCTATGAATCGGACGCTTGGTTGTGAAAATTTGAAGCTCTTCACTTTGAAGGTTTCATGATGAGTTTGGTTTTTAATTCTCAATTTTTGTGTTATTTGTGGATTTTCGAGTCTTTGGATAAGTTTGCACTAGGTATCAGGACTTGTTGGTATGCTTGGACGGGATCTTGGGAGCCTCGGGTGTGATTTGGGATAGTTTCGGACAATATTTAGGCCCTTTTCAGTTACTGATATTTGGCTACAGGTGTTTGAATCACGATCGCGGAGCTCTAGGATGCGTTCTCGAAGAGTAAATTACAGTTTGGGTCTTGTAAATCGTGATAGGTCTTGTTCGCGATTGCGCAGAAGAAATTTCTTGTGTCACTAGGCTAACTTCAGGAGCTTATATCTTGCAATCCATAAGAAATTTAGAGATGATACAAAAATGAAAGTTGTAGTACTTTGTGTCTAGTTTTAAAAAAGTCAAAATTATTTGTTATTTGAAGTCTTGTACAAAAAGCTATGACCATTATATTAAAAGTTGTTTGGAAAGAGTTAAGCAAGTTTGTTTGAATTTGTTCATCGTTATCGCAGACTTTCTTGGCTGTGATTGTGAAGGGTAAAACCATGATCGCGAAGAGGGACGTCTGGAAGGGCTTTAAAACATCCAATTTCAGGATTTTGAGTTTATTTCCTTTACTTTTTGAGGTCTTGGAGCACAAGTAAGGCGGTTTTTGAGGAGATAAACGCCCAAATCATAAGGGTAAGTAATTTTATCTTTATTTTGATTATATATTTTGTTTTTCAAAGATTATTACACCTAAATCATGGATTTGAAGAGAAGAAATTTAGGGTTTTTGACTTGAGCTTAAGAGAATGAATTTTGATATTTTGAATAAGAAATTGAGGTTCGATTTGGAAATAAGTTATATATTTGGACTTGTATTCGAATGGGTATTCGGGATTTGTGAGTTTTGTTAGGTTTTAGAGTGCGGGTCCAGCTTGACCTTTTGGTTGACTTTGAGTATTTAATTAAAGATTCGGCCTTTATCATTTGGGTTTGATTCCTACGACATTATTTGATGTTATGGAGTTGTTTTTTGCTAGATTCGAGTCGTTTGAGGGTCGATTCATGCGGGGAGGCCTTTTTAGAGTATTGAATTATCATGTTTGAGGTAAGTACCTTGCCTAATTTTATTGAGGAAATAACCCTTAGGATATGACTTTGTTTGTCTAACTGAAATATGTAAGAAGCTATGTATATGCAAGGTGACGAGCGTATGTACGGGTGCTATGTATAATTCATAACCGGATTAGTATTTAGGTTATACTATACCTTGATTTGGATATCGTGCTTCTTGATATCATGCTTTATATGTTTGTATGACTACGTGAACTCCAAGAATCATGCTAGAGATCATGTGTAGTTGTTGATTTTATGTTGAACATGATATTTGTTGTTGTATGGATTATTTTCCTGATTTGAGTTGTATTTGTACACTCGCACATGCATGTACCTTATCATGCTATCTTCTTCAGTCCATGAGTATGTAATTTTATATTCGTTATTCGTATATATGTATCCTTGTATATGCCTTATGTGTGATGGACTGGATTATCAACACGTGAGTGGTCCGTGTGGGATGAGATGTTTGGTGAGTGAGTTGTCCATACAGTTATTATTATTGGCATGTGAGTTATTCGTGCAACACATGAGTTATTCGTGTAGCATGTGGATAAGGATCTATCCCCCTAGGGTCACCTTCTCATGTTTCTCTCTAGATGGTGTATACACATGTTGTGAGAAACCGATGGGTTTTTGGTTGTGGTGGTTATGGAAAAGTGATCCTTGGTTGGACTTTGCATCTCTTCTCTATTTTCAAACTCCTTGGATATATACATACTTTTACTGCATATCTTCTCTATATGTTAGTTCCGAAATGTATACATGCCCTTTATGCATATCTTCTTTATATGTTACACTTCTTGATGAGATGAGACACAATACATATCTTCTCTATATGTGATCTATGTGGCTGGACTTGTTTAATCATAAATATCTTCTCTATATGAAATTTTCTAAGAATTACTTGAGTAACCATGCATATCTTCTCTATATGCAAATGTTGAAGGATTTCTTGATATTTCATGCATATCTTCTCTTTATGCAACTATGGAAGTTGAGTTGTTAAAATGGAGTAGTATATGGGCATATGTTCTCTATATACAATTGTTGGCGTGTTATCTCATATTAAAAGTATATCTTCTTTACATGTTTAACTGTTAAAAGGCTAGCGCAGATCTTCTTTATGTGCACTATTTGGTGGTACCTGGTATTTTCTATTTAGACTTCGTTAATGTTGCTGGGTATATAGATATGTTATTGAGTTGTGCAAGTTATGTATATGTATAGTGAGTATCCTTTAACTGAGACCTCGTCACTACTTCACCGAGGTTAGTCAGGATACTTACTGAGTACATGAGGTCGGTTGTACTTATACAACACTTTTGTACCTTGCGTGCAAATCTTGGAGCTGAGTTGTTGTGGATGACGGAAACTGGCATTGAAGATGTTCATGCTTTACGAATAAAGCTACCTTTTTTCATTGGTAGTTTTGAATTCGTACTATGTTTATGTATATTCTAAACAGATGTTATATTTAATTTCGTACCAGCTTTGTGAATCTAAATCTTAGTGGCTCATGACTTGTACTACCATTCCTTAGGATTTTGTATGAAAATTCAGCTATTTTATTTATTGATTATTTCTGATCTTTATTAGAATTGTGTTAACAGTTGTTTGGCTTACCTAGCGGGTTGATTTAAGTGTCATCACAACTTATTAGGGTTTTGGGTCGTGAAACTAACAAATTGTTTTGGTTATTAAACTTTCCTAAAGGTCACTGTTTACCCTCAAAATCGGATAACAATTGAATTTATACGCGATTTTAAGGATACGTGATATAACTTGATACAAGTTGAGAAAATAGATTAATACTGAAACTAATGACAAGAAAATAAATACGAACCACACAAATTGAACAGACTTAGCCTTGACGGTTGGTCACCCTCGAGTCAAGAAATGCCTCAACCGACGACAGAAAAGGTTAACAAGATAACAAGAACTAGAAAAGATCAATGTATTGCTTCTTCGATGCGTGTTACAATGTGTTTTACAAATGATCAGGCCTCCCTTTATATAGTAGGGGAGCCCTACTCTTGATACATGTCTACAAAAGGTAAAAAATGTCATGATTTGCTAATTAATCGGCCTCTCTTTGATACATACTGAGATTTTCGTTGTGATCTCCAACTGATCGCGGATATTTCGGCCTTTCGTTATTTGGCTCGACAAAGTTCCCTCGACCTTGTTCGGTCCCAGAGTCACGAGCTCAAAGATTTAACTTCGCGCCTTGGTTCGATATAACATGGGGTCGAGCTTTGACCTGTCACATTTTAGTCTCGACGGGCAATACAATAAACGAACTTTCGACTGTATACAGATAGTCCCCTTATTTTTCTGAGAGAAGTCGACGAGAAACGATATGAACTTTCGAGCCTTACTTCGATAAACAAATGACGTAATCAACAAAAGGTAATTGAAATGTCCCGTCAGTCCAGTCTTCAAGGAATTAAATGCGTGTCAGTTGTTTGTCGGCCACTACAGGTTTTGAACCGTCATTTGCAAACTATAAATACTCCATCCTTCCATCCATTAGAACTTTTACATTCAAACGTTTGTTCTTGTGTTTTTAAGATAAATTTTATCACCTTCTTCCTCTGCTTTTCTAGTTCAAGTTTAAAACATATTCCTTTATAGTTTTCTGAAAATTTTCATAAGCTATCCACCAATATCGCTCTCAAAAGGAGACTCCCTCTTCCTCGAGACCGTCTGAAGAAGAAAAGGATTTGTCTACTGAGGAAAAGACACTGGAACCCCCCTCAACTATGTCCGTTCCTACAGGGTGCCCAACAGGGCCCGACTTCAAGATCGAGAAAACCCCTTATGTACCGGGTCGATGCAAGCCGGTCTTGAGGTATATATGCTCCATCACTGACGATATCCTCCCCAAAGTCAAGGAAGATTGTAATTGGGTGGGTAAACACGTGGCGGTGCCTACGCCCGAAGAATCGATCACTACCCACATATAGAGTTTTGTAAGTGTCTACACTTATCCCTTCATGTTGGGCCCTCTAGACCTAGTTATCATTGCCTTCTGCAAAAGGTATGAAGTAATCCTCGGGCAGATTCATCCTTCATTTTGGAGTATTCTTATTCTGCTTCGTTTCTTTGTGAGAAAGCTCGACAAGTGCCCCTTCACCATCGACCATCTCATGTGTCTGTACAGTCCCCGACTCTACCAAGGGAGATTAATAAAGCTTGCTCGTCAGGCTACTAACCCTATTCTAGAGCATAGATAAGGACCGAGATCGAGGCTGATTGGCCGGTTTGTTCGAGTGAAGACCTCGAATCTAATCTCGGCCGAAGAAATGCCATTTTCGGGGAAATGGAACATGAAACGTAAGTATAACTTCACTTTTAAGATTTTTCTTATTGTTTTTCCCCTTTCTATAACCTAATCGGTATTTCGTGGTGTAGTGTTGCTCTGATACTGGATGCAGTTCCCCAAGTCAGGGAGTGGGTCGAGGGCATTGTATCACGGAAACCCTATTCTGAGTGTGCATGGCGAGAACTCTCAAAGGGTCGATGGAGGCCCGTTCTCATGGTAAAATTCTTTCCTAGAACTGACATTACTTGGATTTCTTTCTGATTTTACTCATCTCTTTTCCTTTTTAGTCCTTAGGAAGGATGTCGAGATGAGGCCTCCGTCTGGAGATGATGACATTTTTTCCGATCCTCTTGCTCCGGAGCAGGATAAAGAAAAGAAGAGAAGAAAAACTCTGAGTTCTCGATCCCTGAAAAGAAAAAATCGAGGAAGCGGCTAGTGCGCGAACCTAAGAATTCCAGCGCCCGAGAACTCTTATCAGACTCACTCCGACGGTTGAGGGATGAGCCCGAAGAAAAAGAAGAAGAATCTGAATTGGTGGCCCACGTGAGAAGTGGTTCCTTAGTGCCTCAAGCCATGGAGATCATCAAAGAAGATGTGGAGGAAGCCTCTGAACCAAAGAGGGTCGAGACCGCTTCGCCCCAACCTAGGGAGGTCGAAAAAGATATTATGACTGGTGCTTCTCGGCCAGAAGATAATGTGCCTAAGGAGGTGCTTGGGGTTATCGATCTATCTGGGTTGCCTTCGTTTACCGATTCTATGATAAACAAATCTTATATGTTGAAAGGTAACCTTGGCGAGGGGCCCAAGGAGCAGTAGACTCTTTCCAGAATTTCTTCGACAACCTAGATTCGACCTCTTCGGAAGACGTCATCGGGTTGGGCGACTTACCGGCACCAAAGAAGATACTGTCCTCAGGAGCTGGCGGGTCTTATTCAAGCCCAAAATTAGTGAATCAGTTCCCAGCTCCGAGTGTTGATCCTACTCGAAGATGAGCAATTTTTATGTCCAATCCAGAGGCGCTCGCTTTCTCTCTGCCCTAGTGGGGATTGTGAGTTACCTTCGGTGTTTGGTGACCGAAGAGGATCAAGCTAGAATGAACGAGGTAGAAGTTCCCTACCTGTTCAACGAATCTCAACAGGCGCTGAATCGGGTAATTTCAAATGTCCCTTTAGTATATACTTAGATTTAATCATGAATAATCGTAACATTTTCTTTTGTGCTTGAAAGCCTCGGTGCTTCACCACGTGGAATTTCTCCGACACCAGAAGGAGTTCAAGAACCACGAGGCCCGGGTTCGGGAGCTTGCCAAGAAGAAGGATGCTTACAAGCTCCTTACTGAAAAATCCCAGGCTAAGCTAGAAGTGGCTCAGAAGGAGCATGTCGACCTGGTCGAAAAGGTAAGGAGAGTTTTAGAAGTTAGTGATGATGAATCAAACTCAACGGCTAACAGTCTGAACCCGCATGTCCAAAAGAAACTTGACCAGATAAAGCAACTGGAGGGAAGGTTCATACGGTCAAAGCCGAGGCTGAAAAGTGGAAGAAAAATATGGATCGCCTGGCTTTAGAGAAAGAGACTTCCCGGGCACCGTTGGCCTTGGCTGAGATCCAACTTCGGGATGTAAAGGAGAAAAACTTGGCGCATGCCAAAACAATTGAGGGGCTCGAATCTCAGCTGAACTTGGTCGTTTCTGGTCAAGAAAATCTGGCCAAGGAGCTTGAGGCGGCCAAGTTAGAGGTGATCGTGTCCAAGACCGAGGCCGATGATAAAGTGGCCCAGTTCAAGGCTAATATCGAGGCGATTCAGGAACAAGCTAAAAACATGGTGAAGCATGCGAGGTGGCAATCTCGAAGGGAGGCCCTCAAGGGAGTCCATGCTCAAATCTTCGACATATTGGCTGAAATCGAGAATGCCAAGATATGTGAAGCCAGGGTCCGAAAGTTGGCTTATCCCAAGGAGGATTCTGAGGGGTCTGAAGAGTCGAGTGAGTCCGATGGTGGCGAAGACCCCATAGGCGGTGATGTGGCCCCGATAAAGATTAGGACACTCAGGGTGTTTTTAAACGTTTTGTCTTTGCCATTTTGTCCATTGTAAATTTCTGTATCGGGGCCATTTGGCTCTTATAAAAAAGAATTTTGGGTAAATATATATATAAGGCTTTCTTTCCCTTTCAGCTTTTGGATTTTTCCTTTGTTTTATCTTCCCAAAGATCGAAATGCCTTAGATAAACCTCGCCTTTACATTATTCTATTTTAAGGCGTCTTGAGGGTTCGGTGTTAACGGAAACATTTTCCCAGAGTAGGTAATATATATTTTTCTAAGGGTAGCCTTTAGAACCGGTTAGAAAATTTTTCTTTTTCAAAGGCCTAGTTTTTGTTACAGGCCTCGGACGTCTCCAATCCGTGTTAACATGGTCGTAGCCTTTTAGTTCGGGGGTCGCCCAATGGAATTGCTTTCCCAAGTTATCCGAGACTTCCCAAGATAACAGTCCTCAAGAGGGGTGTCCGTGGCCTTTAAAATTCGGGGTTTCCTAAAAGATATTACGCCTCCGAGGTCTAGTAGCTTGGGTCATTCGAGTTTGTTTTCGGACTGCAGTCCCCGAGTGAGAGAGTGATTATTCGAACTCCGTTTATAAGTGGCCCTTGGGCTCGTTACCTTTGGGGGTTTGGAAGTAGGAAAGTCTTTGAGGAATGTAGAGAACAAATTTTAAGACATATTTAAATATAAGATGGTTGCAAAGAAGAGACTTCTTTTTATTCTTGTACGTAATAAGAATGTATGGGTACATGCTTTTCTTCAGGGTTCGAGTAGTCCACGTGGGCACGGTTCATTCGACTGTTTGACCCTTACGTTGAATCATATCAATCGATACCCTTCAATCCTGATATCTCTTTCCATGCTAAAGTTGATATCGAAGGGTAATGCCTGATAAGTAGGGATTTTGACCACTTATTTGCCCTCTTTTACTTGAGTTTTAGCTCGAAAGTGCTTAAAGTTATCCCCGAGAACTAATGAAATAGCTTTCTTGCAAGAATATTGGGAAACGAGCCAAAAAGTGAAAATCAACTCAAAAGGAGTAAAAATTGGACAAGGACAAAAACATGGCAAAAGTGCTTAGAGTGCGGACCGCACAATACTGTGTGTGGCCGAAAACAATGAAGGAACCCTGTCAAATTTAGCTTCAGAGTATGAGGACCTCATAATTCTAGTGCGGCTGCAGAAGAGAGGTTCAGAGACTTGGAAGTTTTGATCTATTAAAGATGTGCGGACCACACAAGTATTGTGCGGCCGCAGAAGTCAGTGTACGGTCGCATTCACTATTATATGGACCACAAAGGAGTAGATTCAGGGAACCTCGAGTTGAAGATGTGCGGATCACATGAATATTGTGCGGTCACAAAAGCCAGTGTACGGTCGCACTCACAAATGTGCGGTCCGCAGAAGCAAGTCCAGATCCCAGTACAAGACAAGTGTGCGGCCGTATACCAACTTTGTGCGATCGCAGAATGCCCAGTTGACCAGTCAAGCTTAGAGTGCGGACCGCACTGAGAATTATGCGGTCGCACAACCTCCGAATGGGTATTTTTGTCAGATATTTTCAGCTTAGTATAAATAGGACGTTTTGTCATTTTTAGGTGAAGTTTGGTTTTTGCAAGAGCACCTGACCGTTTTCCTTTACTGCTTTAAGTAATTTTGTACTAGATTTGTCTCCAAACACTAGATTTTCATCCCATAATTAATTATTATGGATTCTATCTTTATTTTCTCTTTAATTTCTACATTTTTCATGAGTAGCTAAATTTCTGGCTAGGGTTGTGACCCAACCCTAGTGTGGGTATTTGATGGGTGTTTGAATTAAGGCTTTTTTGTGATTGGGTTAGTGATATTTAGCCTAGTTCTTTATTGAACTCAAGGATTAGTGGTTGCAAACACTGATTCATGCCTAATTGACTTAGCCTCTACTTGAGAAAGAGAGACTAAGTCTAGAAAAACTTGGCTAACAAGGAATTGAGGTGAACTCAAGAAATTGAGAGCCCCAATTAAAGGGTAGAATCTAGATATAGTAAGACCCAACTTGAGCTATTATCACTTGTATTGTGCAATACCCATTTGGACTTGAGAAAGTCAAATTGGGCAAAATCACTCAAACTACTGAGAGGTATAGAGTGAGTACCCGGTTTGATTGCTATTTTACGACCCCGACTAATCAAACTTTCCCTTGAGTTTACAAATCATTAGGTATCCACCTAGGTGGAACTCACGACTCTAGATCCTTTTATCATTTGAAAAACAACTCAAAACCAAAAATATTGTCCCTTAATTTTATATTTGCATACAATAGAACAAGGTAGAAGTAGAACAACAACCAATATTGTGGAAGTATAATTTGAGTTAAAACATACAATCAAACTATATATACACCTAATCCCATATTCTAACTCCCTGTGGATTTGATCCCGACCTTCGTTGGGTTTATTATTGCATTGACTGCCTCACTAATTAATTGTGGTGTGGGTTTCGCCGAGATCAATGCCCCTAGTGTTTGAGGTTGATTTAAATGAGGCATCGAATACTATTTTGATCGTCGTTATCGATTCATTGTCGGCCTTCAATTCTAAGTTAGCTCAATTTACTTGTTGCCTCGTTAAAACCTTGCCGAAAATCCCATTTGGGACAAAACCGGTTCAACGGATAAAGATTGCAAATCGTGCTTTTAGAACTAAAATCTCGTACTTTTCCTCGTCGATTACCTGCAAGAGTTAGTCTAAAATTTGAACAAAAGAAAACAAATGGGGTCGTACGTTAGCAATAATATCGTTTTAGGTGAGTTATATTCCAATTGCGCGGTAGTTGCTCGCCATTCACTGTCACGATTTTGTAGGATCCTTTTCCGGTGATTTCAATGATATGATATGGCCCTTCCCAGTTCGGCCCCAAATTTCCCTCGTTCGGGTTTCTGGTGTTCAATGTGACCCTCCTTAGCACTAAATCCCCGATGTTAAAGTACCGAAGGTTGGTCCTCCTGTTGTAATATCTCTCGATCCGCTGCTTTTGGGCTGCCAACCGAGCAAGGGCGGCCTCACGCTTTTCATCTAATAGCTCCAGGATCGTATTCATGGCCTCGTCATTTGATTCCTTTGCTTTATATCAGAATCGGATGCTTGTCTCTCCGACCTCAACCGGTATTAAAGCTTCGACTCCATAAACCAATAAGATCGCAGTGGCCCTGGTACTGGACTTCGAGGCATACGATATGCCAAAGAACTTCGGGCAAGAGTTCCTTCCATTTTCCTTTGGCATCGGTCAACCTTTTTTTAAGGTTCTAGAGTATGGTTTTGTTGGTTGATTTGGCTTGTTCATTCCCACCACTACGGTGGTAGGGCGTTGATAGGGACCTTTTGATCTTGTGGTTTTTGAGAAATTTGGTCAATTTGCCGCCGATAAATTGTTTCCCGTTGTCACATACAATTTCGGATGGCATTCCGAACAGACATATGATGTGGTCCCAAATAAAGTCAATGACTTCTTTCTCCCTGACCTTCTCGTACGCCTGTGCTTCAACCTACTTAGAAAAATAGTCAGTCATAAATAAGATAAATTGAGCCATAGCCAGTGCCCATGGAAAGGGGCCGATGATGTCAATTCCCCACTTCATGACTGGCCATAGTGACAAGACCGAATGTAGCAGTTCCCCAGGTTGGTGAATCATCGGAGCATGTCTTTGGCATTATTCACATTTTCGTACGAACTCCTTCGCATATTTTTCCATGTCGGTCCAATAATAGCCTCATCGATCATCTTTCGAACCAATGATTCAATGCCCGAATGATTTCCACAAGTGCCCTCGTGAATTTCCCCCAAAACATAATCGATATCTCCTGGTCCCAGACACATTTTCAGCGGACCATCAAATATTCTCCTGAATAAGGTTCCATCCTCGGACAAACAAAACTGAGCTGCCTTTATACGGAGGGCCCTTGATTCTTTTGAATCCGAGGGCAATTTGCCAGTCTTTAGATATTCCACGTATTTATTTCTCCCATCCCAAGTCAGTCTTGTAAAGTTTATCTCTGCATGACCTTCTTCAACCACTGATCTTATGAGTTGCACCACTACTCCCGAATTAAGCTCTTTGTCTTTGACCGATGATCCTAAGTTAGCTAAGGCATCAGCCTCACTGTTTTGATCCCGGGGGACGTGTTGTAAGGTCCATTCGTTAAACCGGTGTAATGCTACTTGTAACTTATCAAGGTAACTTTGTATTCTTTCTTCTCTGACCTTGAAAGTTCCATTAATTTGGTTTACCACAAGGTGGAAGTCGCACTTAGTTTCGATCACCTCAGCTCCAAAACTTTTGTCTAGCTTGAGACCTGCAATCATGGCCTCATATTCGGCCTCATTGTTAGTCAATTTTACAGCTCTGATAGATTGTCTAACTATATTTCCTGTTGGTGGCTTTAAAATGATGCCAAGTCCAGACCCTTTTTGTGTTCGAGGCACCGTCCAAAAAGAGGGTCCAGATTCTCGAGGACATCCCTGAGTTCACCATCAACTCTCATTCGACCTCGGGTATTAGGGACAGCATAAAGTCAGCCACGAAATCTACCAAAGTTTGACATTTGATGGTTGTTCGGGGTCGATATTCAATATTGTACCGAGTGATTTCAATGGCCCTTTTGGCCAATCGTCCAGAGAGTTCGGGTTTGTGCATAATATTTTGCAATGGTTAAGTTGTTACAACACATATGGGATGACACTGAAAATAAGGTTTTAGTTTCTTAGAGGCGCTTAGTAAAGCAAGCGCCATTTTTTCTAGGTGAGGGTATCTGGTCTCAGCTTTCCCTACGGTCCTGTCAACATAATAAATGGGAAATTATATACCTTGTTCTTCCTGGACGAGGACTCCACTTACCGCTATTTCTGATACTGCCAAGTACAGGTATATAATTGCTCATCTATTTTTGGTGTATGAAGCAATGGTGGGCTGAATAAATATTGGTTGAGCTCTTGCAAGGCCCGTTGACACTCTAGGTTCCACAAAAAGTTGTTCTTCATTTTGAGCATCGAGAAAAATCGGTGACTCTTCTCCGACGACCTCGATATAAATAGCCCTAGGGCGGCTATGCGTTTGGTTAATCTCTGCATGGCTTTTACATTGTCCATGATCTTGATATCATCGATCAATTTTTTTTTTCGGGCTTGATCTCGATTCCTCGGTTGGATACCATGAACCCAAGGAACTTACCTGATGCGACTCCGAACGCACACTTATCCGGGTTTAGCTTCATATTGTACTTCTTCAAATGATGAGAGTTTCCTGCATATGTTTTAAATGGTCCTTTACTCGCTGGTACTTAACCAACATGTCGTCAATATAAACCTTCATTTATTTTCCTATTTGTTCCTCGAACATCCGGTTTACCAAGCGTTGATAAGTAGCACCGGTGTTTTTTAGTCTGAATGGCATTATGTTATAACAGTATGTGACTTACTTGGTAATGAAGGATGTTTTCTCCTGATCATCCGGGTCCATCCGTATTTTGTTGTATCCGGAATAGGCATCGAGAAAGCTAAGGATCCCCTGGACAGCCATGGCATCAATCATGCGATCGATGTTAGGCAGAGGGAAGGAGTCTTTCAGGCAGGCTTTGTTCAAATCTTTATAATCTACACACATTCTTAATTTGTTCCCCTTTTAGGGACTACCACTACATTTGCTAACCAATCCGGTTATTTAACCTCCCTAATGGACCCTATTTTAAGGAGTTTTTATACCTCGTCCTTGATGAAATCGTGTTTGACCTCGGACCGGGGCCTCTTTTTCTGCTTGACCGGATGGAATTTTGGATTCAGGCTTAGCGTGTGGGTGGTTATATCTAGGTGTATCCCTATCATGTCAATATGGGACCACGCAAAAAATCTATGTTAGATATAAGAAATTGAATGAGTTTTTTCCTGAGCTTGGGAGTTATCCCCATGCCCAGGTATACCTTTCGATCGGGAAGATGTT
Organism: Nicotiana paniculata; assembly: GCA_005239505.1. Taxonomy (NCBI): domain Eukaryota; kingdom Viridiplantae; phylum Streptophyta; class Magnoliopsida; order Solanales; family Solanaceae; genus Nicotiana; species Nicotiana paniculata. The sequence continues at coordinate 12,526 of MDKI01109679.1, read as the reverse complement.
AGATCAGTATGACCTGCTCCAGCTCTTCAACCATTGATTTTGTAATATCGGAATTATTAGGGACTATAAAGGATCATGGGAACCCATAATTGTTGTCTTCATCGGTCTCCTGCTTATCTGGTCGGGACGAGGCCGGCATCGGTGATTGCTATTTGGCCCCTTGTTTTGCTTCTGATCTTGGCTCCTTTAATGTTGCAAGTGTTGATATCAAAATTACTTCATCGACTGCAAACATCTCATTTGTGGCAGGTTGTTTCCCGTATATCATCTTAATCCCTCCTAGCGTCGGGAATTTTAACACCTGATGAAGGGCCGAAGGCATTTCCCTCATGTTGTGGAACCATAGCCTCCCAAACAGGGCGTTGTATCTCATGTCACCCTCGATCACATAAAACTTGGCTTCCCAGATGGTACCGGTGGCATTGACTGGTAATGTTATTTCCCCTTTAGTGGTTTCGGATGCCATGTTGAATCCATTCAGGACTCAGACTGCGGGTACGACTTGGTCTTGTAGACCGAGCTGCTCCACGACCCTTAACCGAATGATGTTGGCCGATCTACCTGGATCAATTAACATACGTTTAACCCAAATTTTATTCACGAGTACAAATATTACCAATGCATCATTGTGGGGATGCACGATCCCTTTTGCGTCTTCGTTTTGAAAGATAAAGTTCCTTCCGGTACGTAGTCTCGAGTTCGTTTTTCCCTAGTTATGGATACCTTGGTGCGTTTCAACATCGGCCTTGGGGGATATCAACCCCGCCGATGATCATGTCGATGACGTGCTGAGGTTCTTCTTGCTCTGCCTGTTTGTTAGAATCCCTGTTCTTCAAGTGATTTTTGGCTCGATCGCTCAAGAATTCTCGGAGATGCCCATTGTTGAATAAACGAGCTACTTCCTCTCTCAATTGTTGACAATCCTCGGTTATGTGACCATGAGTGCCATGATACTTTCATATCCGGTTAGGATCCCTTTGTGTTGGATCGGTTTGTAGAGGTCGATGCCATTTGGTATCTTTGATTCGTCCGATAGCTGATACGATGGCAGCAGCATTGACATTAAAGTTGTATTCCGATAGCCTTGGTACGTCTTTGGCCCCGATGGACCTGTCGAAGCCGTTTTTGGTCATAAATCCCCTACTGTTCTGACCTCGATCATTTCTCCTTTCACTTCTCATGGAATTTCTCCCGGATTTATTGCCTCTTCGATCCCCGTTATATGGTTGATACCAATCTCTATTCAACCTTGGTTCGCGGTAAATATCTCTCTTGATTCTGTCGACGGGTCTGATGGGATAAATGGACCCGGAAGGAGCCCCAAGTTGATCGTCTTCGACCCTGATTTTTTATTGGTACCAATTATGCACATCGGATACTCTATCATATTTTGTTTCAATATCTGTTAAGCCACCAAGCTTCGAACATTGAGCCATTGGGTAAAGGATTGAACGGCCCAATCATCAGCGATTGATAGTAGGTCCATCTGTTCCATCTGGAATCCAGATACGAATTCTTTGAGCATTTCATTGTCCTTCTGCCTTACCTTGAAAGGGTCCGACTTCATGGTTTTGACCTTGATGGCCCCGGCGTGTGCCTTTAGGAAAGAATATGCAAGCATAGCGAAAGCATCAATAGAATTAGGTGGTAAATTGTGATACCATATCATGGCTCCCTTTGACATGGTCCTCCGAAATTTCTTTAATAAGACGGATTCGATTTCATCATCCTCTAGATCATTCCCTTTGATGGCACATGTGTAAGAGGTAACATGTTCGTTCGGATCTGTGGTTCCATTGTACTTAGAAATCTCGGCCATGCGGAACTTCTTGGGGATCGGTTTTTGAGCTGCGCTCGGGGGAAAGGGTTTTTGCACGAACTTCTTGGAATCCAGACCTTTCAATATCGACGGTGCTCCTGGTATTTGATCTACCCTGAAATTGTAAATTTTCACCTTTTTATCGTTGGGCTTGATCTTCCTCTCCCCTGATTCTATCTGTTTCAATTCCTCGAGCTTCTTTATAATCTCGGTGTTAGCCCCTGATTCATTTTCATTCGACCTTTCTGTGACTGGTTGATCCCTGCAGGTGACTTCCCGGGGAGAATCGAGCTCAACCCTACTTGGTGCACGGTTTTGGTTTTGTAACTGGGTAATTGACACCTGGTGTGCCTGCAACATTTCGAAGATCAATCGTAGACTGATCCCGTCCCCTTCAACGTTTTGTGTGTTTCGAGTTGTCGGTCGGGCTCCACCATAAATGTTATTTTCGGTGTTAGTAGGAAAGTTTGTATTGATAGACACATATGAATTAACACCAATCGGATCTACGATCGGAATTCCAGCGCGATCAACAGGTCGTATCTCGTTACCGGGTGCTATGTTGTTATTTTCATCTTGGTGACCAGACTCATTGTCACGTGCAGAGGTGCTGACTGAGGATTTGACATTTTTGTATTTTAGCCTGGAATCAAAGACACTTCAAAAAGTGTAAAGCATTGTGTGTTATAGAGATTTGTATCAAATAATTACTACTATCTTCAGCCTCACGGTGGGCGTCAAACTGTTTACCCTCAAAATCGAATAACAATTGAATTTATATGCGATTTTAAGGATACGTAAAATAACATTATACAAGTTGAGAAAATGGATTAATACTGAATGATCAATTAACTGCTTCTTTTATGCGTGTTACAATGTGTTTTACAAATGATCAGGCCTCCCTTATATAGTAGGGGAGCCCTACTCATGATACAATTCTATAAAAGGTAAAAAATTTCATGATTTGCTAATTAAGCGGCCTCTCCTCGATACGTGCGGAGATTTCTGCCGTGATCTCCAACTGATCGCGGATATTTCGGCCTTCCGTTATTTGGCTCGACAAAGTTCCCTCGATCTTATTCGGTTTCGGAGTCACGAGCTCAACGATTTAACTTCGCGCCTTGGTACGATATAACCCGGGGTTGAGTTTCGACCCGTCATGTTTCAATCTCGACTGACCATACAATAGACGAACCCGGTTTCAACCGTATACAGTCACTTACCATATTTTTTCATGTTACCCTTATACTTGCTCTTTTGTCTAGCTCAGTCATATCAGCGTCATATAAATTACAGTCAGTAGTCGAAAGTGTTTAACATACTAAATTTATAAATATTTTGATATCTAGCTAAAACCCCTAAAAGTTGAAAATTAGGAATGATAATACGTCTAAGTACGAGTGATCAATTTGGTATCCAGCTCTTTTAATAACAGAAGACAATATCTTGAACTTTTGGTCTCATAGTTACTATGAAATGCAAAGTTTGATCTTTGTGAAATCGGCTCATTTTGTTTGCATGAAGATCTAAATTTTAATAATTAAGTGTGCAATTTTTTCTTTCTTATATCTACTTAATCGGTCTAAATAATTAAGACATGTAATAGAGTCATCATGTTATTAGGATGCTGTATTTCACAACCAGTCCATCCACTTTCGATAATTACTACTCTCAATCATAATTATCACCGTCAATAATAATCACAATTAGTCATTACCAACAATAGCCATTAATCATCATTTATCATCGTAGCCACAAATCGACATTATCACTACCGTCGGCAATTACTATCAATTACTATCAGGCACTATCATATATCGCCAACCATCATTATTAATCATCACATCCATTAGCTATCGCTACCATTTACCATAATTATCATCCTCCACCACCAACTACTACCATCAATCACCACTGTGTAAGCCGCCAACACAACCAGCTACTATCCACAACCATCACTACTATTTATCACCATCACTATTACCAATTACTACGGTGATTCAATATCTATAATCATTACTGTAAGTCATCACCAGCCACCATATAAATTTGTTGTTCATACTTTTTTGATAGTTAAACATTTGAGTCCAAAAATTTGTCATATAATATTGGATAGAAATAATTAACTTCCTTTTAATGCTTGGAGAAGAAATAGTACAGTGAGACATTATAAGAGAGGTGAAAACTCCTGGTTAAGTTCCGAGGTGAAAATCTGCAACAGAAACGAGATCAATAATATAACTCCAGATCATACAATCACTCTGCAAATAATTTCTTTGGCTGGTAACAAAATACCAAAAATCTTTCCAGTTCAAGAAAGAAAAACTATAATCAGACTACGCTATAAAGAATTAATTCATTAGTATCAATCCCAGAACGAGGTGGCTCGCGGAGAAACCAACCCCCCACCGCCGACAAATCACCGCCGGAGACGCCACAAAATTGGTGGTCGAAAAGGTGTAGATGGTGGTCGTGGTGGTGGTGGTCTTCTTCATCGTGCTTGCTTGGAGGATGATAGTACATCTTCGAAGTTTGAGGGCAGTGGGAGTTGAATCTGGCTGCCATTCTGATTCCAGCGTCTAAAAGCTCTATGTACTTCCCCATCTCTCAATTTCTTCCCAAAATTTCCTTGGAGAAAATAGAAAGTAAAGAAAAAATGAAAGACAAAAAGAAAAATCTGCTAAAAATTGTCCCAAACGTCAGAGCCCATAAAAATTGGAGAAAGAGATTTGGAGGTGAATGAAAAGTTAAACCCTTGCTTGCATTTATATAGTTCCTTCTTAATTTCCTACTTGATGTCCTTGAGCTTTCCTTTCACGCGTTTATTTTAGTTCATTGATTCTAAACTAGTGTTTGGCCGTAGATATTCAATTTTATTTTGAAAAATTTGATTTGAATAAAGTTTGGTTTCTAGATAAAAATGTATTTTGATATATTTTTCAACTTTATTTTGGAAAAACATGTATAAAATTCCCAAATTTTGAGATTTTGACCTAAAATCAGCAATTGATGTGATTTTGTGATTTGAAATTTGGGATTTAAAATTTTGCCAAAAGGTGGGCAAATTTATCGTCAATCATGAGTTTGCCAAATAAATTTTAACAAAACTCATGATCAAACGGGTCCTAAAATTTCGGAGTAATTTTAATTTTCAATGACCACAACTACTTTTTCTTTTCAAATGAGAGAATATTGGGGAAATAATGATAGAAACCAATACGAATAGAATAGTAACGATTCAACGTTTTTAGGGCTGCAAGCAAAGTGGTGCCAATTATTTTAATGCAATATTGGAATAATTCATTTTCCCTTGAAAAACAGTTCATGTCCCCTGCAAGTGGGAAAAGTCAAATTAGTAGCAGCTTGATTTGCTATACTAAGAGCGCATGCGCATCTTCTTTTAAGGAAATGTTCTAACTAAAGAGGGTTTAAAAAAATATGTAGTTCAATTTTACTTGTTCAGTATTTTAAAAATAAATTTTTATTTTTAGTTGTTACTTTTAGCATATTAAGAAAAGATAATTTCTTTTTTTCAATTATACTCACAATATTAATTACTTATTTTAAATTATTTTTTTAAATCAATTAAAAATATATACCAATTAATATGAATATCATGATAAATTATGCATTTCATTTATTATTTCTTATAAGTAAAAGTGAACGGAGAAAGTAATATAAAATTTTGATCAACCCAAACAAGAAAAAATAATAGAAGATAAATGGGCTACGCGCAAGACTGAATTTTACTGCAAACACCAGGTTAGCCAGTGATTTTTAAAATTAATAGAAAATATGGAGACAATTGTGGATTAGACCTTGTAAAAAGACCTATAGCGCATACAACCAGCGCTTTATGTCCAAACTCGTATAGCTCTTGGGAATATGCGCTATAGATCCCACTTTTAAATTTTCCCTTCTTCCAAATATTGGCGGAATCAGAATTTTTATTAAAGGATGTTAAAATATAAAAAATTATATACATCAAAAAGTCAAGGGAAATCAACATATAGTAAAATATACATAAAATAAAAAAATTTATCAAGCAATATAGTATAATTTTGCGCTGAAAAAATATCGCTTGACACCCTTCGGTTCAACGTGACTCCGCCGCTGCTTCCAAAACAGAACATCCCCTCCCCCTTCTCCCCAAAACAAAATATCGGGGTTCTTTGGAAAATATCCCGGCGACAAAAAATTATTACCTGCCCCTACCCATAAGTTTTCTTTCTACCCATTTTTTTAATTTCCGGTCAAAGCCAATCAAATAAAGTCAAACTAAAGTATTAAATCATGTCAAAGTCAAGCCAAATCAAGTTAAATTAAGTCAAATGAGTAAAAAAAAAGTAGGGATAGATAATTAATTTTAATTTGGCTGGTATATATTATAAATAGTTTTCAAATAGATAAGAAAGAATAATTATTTTAAGCTCAGTGAGTATTTTGCATAATTTGCCAAAAAGTATCTGCCATTAAAAGCCCCCACAAGATCCCACAACGCAATTTAATTCTATTTTTTAACAAGAAAACATGATTCAAGATATATTTGAGGTATAAAAGACTAATTTTGCTCGAATTTCGTAAAAAAACGCTTGTCCACAATCAAAATTGAGGAAAAGGCTTCAAAAAATTATTTTTCTTAAATTTTTACTAGATATTTTGTGCTTCTATTAATATTAAATCATGTATTCTTCTATTTTTCTTTATTTTTAGGTTTTATTAATTCTGTAATTTTTAGTTTTTATCCATTGATTTTTACTACTCTATTTAAAGAACATGTAACGATCCGATCGGTCGTTTTGAATGCTATAGTCCCGATCCCCCATTTACTGCTTATTCTATGCTCAATTGTTGATGTGTGAGTTGTCGGGGTAGTTGCTTTGGTTTCGGGGATATTACAAAATGAGTTGAGACATTTAGTCTCAAGGTTGGAAGCTTAAGTTGAAAAGGTTGACCGGATATTGACTTATGTGTAAATGGCTCTGGAATGGAGTTTTGATGGTTTCGATAGTTTTGTTGGGTGACTTTAGACTTAGGAGTATGTACGGAAAGTAATTTTAAGGTTCATAGTCAATTTAGGCTTGAAATGGCAAAAGTTGAAAAATTAGAAGTTTTGAAATTTGAGAAGTTTGGCCGAGAGTTGACTTTGTGGTTACCGGGCTCGAATTTTTGTTCCGGAAGTTAAATAGGTTCGTTGTGTCATTTATGACTTGTGTGAATAATTTGAGGTCAATCGGACTGGATTTCATAGGTTTCGGCATCGAATGTAGAAGTTAGGAGTTTATGAGTTTATTGGGCTTGAATTGGGGTGTGATTCGTACTTTTGATGTTGTTTGATGTGATTAGAGGTCTCGACTAAGTTCGTATGATGTTTTAGGACTTGTTGGTACATTTGGTTGCAATCCCGGGAGCCTCGGATGGTTAACAGAGTGAAATGGGACTTAGAAGATTTGCTGAAGTTTCTAGTGTACAGGTCTGGTTTCCTTCTATGTGATCGCGTGGATAGGTCTGTGATCGCGAAGGCTTGTTTGGACAGCTGGGATTTTTACTCTATGCGTTTGCGACCAAGAGTGATCACGCAGGTTGGTCTAGCAGTGAATCACGAACGCATGAGCTAAGCCCCATTCTCGAAGCGGAAGTGAGGCAACTGGGTTCCACGTGGTTGTTATTCGTGATCGCGTAGCAGTGTCTGCGATCGCGTGGCTTTGTAAAGGTTAGTCATCACGTTTGCATGGGTCTTTAGGCGATCGTGTAGGATTAATTCTTGGGAAGCTGAGTTTGGCTTCGCAGTCACGAAGAATTTTCCGCGATCGTGATTAAGGGATATCTGGGCAGAATTTAAAGTCTCAAAAACGAGGGTTTGAGTTGTTTTCACAATTTGATTTTGGGAGCTCCGATTTAGGCGACTCTTGGAGAGATTTTCAAGGAAGTGATTGGGATAAGTGATTCTTACTTGGTTTTGGTTAAATTACATGATTATATCTTTTATTTGATCATTTAATTAGTGATTTGGGTTGAAAATTGGGTGGAAATGTAGAAAACCTCTTAGGCCGAATTTTGGGGATTTGAACGAGATTTTGGTATCGGATTTGAGTAATTTTGCTATGGTTGGACTCGTGGTTGAATGAGCGTTCGGATTTTACAACTTTTAACGGATTCCAAAATGTGGGCCCGGGGTTGACTTTTTGACTTTTGCTATAGAATTTACCATTTTCATAGGGAATTGATTCCTATAGCTAGAGTTGATTGTACTGAATTGTTTATGGCTTTATTCGAGGCATTCGGAGGCTGATTCACGAGGCAATGTCTTGTTGGATTAGGGATTTTCACGGTTTGAGGTAAGTAACACTTCTAAAATTAGTTTTGAGGGTATGAGTCCCTGAAATTACGTGCTATGTGTTGGTGTTGAGGTGACGCGCATGCTAGGTGACGGGTGTGCACCATAGAAATATGAGTTAGTCGATTCTATGGAACTGTGTAGCTATCTTATCTGAATATTATTATTGTACTCTGTGTGTTAGAGCACTTGAACTGTGATTTATGCTAGAAATCATGTTTAGGCTATGTGTTGGTACTATTGGGACCCACAATGGTCGTTCTTTGCTTTTGGGTTATTTGCTTAATTACAGTTATGTACTCAGTTCCATTCATTATTGCATATCATATCTCAGTCTCTGCTATCGTATATAGTCACATCTTGTATTATTGATTTGGGTTGCTTAGCATGAGTGTTGTGAGCCCAAGAGACTGGAGAGATTGATGACTGAGTGAGGCCGAGGGCCTACTTGTGAGTGATACTTATGGGATCGGGCTGCATGTTGCAGCAGGCTTTATTGATCCATGCCAGGATTTGGCTAATTATAGCGCTTGGGCTAGATCTACCCCTCCGGAGTATACACACCTACAGTGAGCGCAATTGCTATTGATTCACGTTATTTGATTCGGGTTGGATCTGCCCTGTACAGTGCTAAGTGACTGAGTGTGATGAGTGAGAGCTGAGACAGTTAGGTGGAGTACTCCAAGAGTATGAGTACACGAGGCTTTCATTGTGTTGCATCATATACGATATGCATATTGGCATGTAGGTATAGAGATGTCATATTTCTCATATCATTCAGACTTGACATATTTTATATGTTCTGAGTTGAAATGTTAAACCTGGAAGCATGTCTACATTCCTGTGCTAGTACCTGAAATTTTGAGTTTCTCTGAAATATTACTGTCATATGTACTGTAAATTTCCGTACTGTTTAATTATGTATTTGGACCGTATTGTCGGACTTGTCGCTGCTTTCAAACCAAAGGTTAGACTTGTTATTTATTGAGTTGGTTGTACTCACGCTACACCCTGCACTTCGTGTGCAGATCCAGGTGTTTCCGGGCACGGTGGTTGTTGATCTCTGTGTTTTCAGCCATTCAGAGATTATCGAGGTAGCTTCCTTGGTGTCCGCAGACCTTGACTCTCCTCCCCTATCCCTCAGTTTTACTTAATCAGTTCTACTTTCTTAGATAATGTATTAGACTATGTATTTGTATAGATGCTCATGTACTCAGTGACACTCTAGTTTTGGGATATTTTGTATTGAGCTGTGACGTTTTCATTTAGTTTTATGAGACTTTTACTTACTTAAGCTTATTTCCGTATAATTTAAATTTCAAGATGTTGGTATGTGTGAGTTGTCAGTTTGTCTAGTATCATGATAGGTGTCATCACGACACTTGGAATTGTGGGTCATGACACTCATATCCATAATAGGAAACTATTTACCTTTATGCAATAATTTATATCCACCCAAAATATATGTGCCTCATTTTACACAAGTTCAAAAAATTTCTCTTTTTTCTTAAACTCGGTGTTCAGTCAAATAGGTTCACATAAATTAAAAGAGAGGCAGTATTTTTTGTAATATTTTTTTGGGGGTTTTTCATTAATTTTATTTTTCCAATATTTTGGGGAATTTTAAATTTCTGGAATTTCGGAATTTTTAGAATTTTTGGTAATTTTTTTGAATTTTTGGAATTTTAAGCATTTCTGGAATTTTTATATTTGGAAATTTCTTAACTTCTGGCATCTTTTTAATTTTTTTTCTTTAATTTAATATATAATTGTTAAAGCTACTTTTTATTAAGTAGTCTTTTGTGAATTAACATGTACTAATTAGTCATTTGTAAATTAGCTTGTTCCACATATTTATTTATTAGTTTTCAACTATAGAATTCCAGATTATAGATTTGTTAGATTATCGTACATTACATGTTGTTAGGTTACTGTATTGTTACGACCCAAATCCCACCAAGGGGTCATGATGGCACCTAACCCCTAAGACTAGGTGTCACGACCCAAACAGAAGGGTCATGACGGGCACCCGGTGTCTAACTCAACTGAGTACCAACGTAACGTATCCTTCTTATCATACTATCATGGGTAATGATCCGGAGAAGTCGTCACGCGATAACCAAAATTGAACATAAGATAATACTCGACATAGAACGACCCAACATGGTATACAAACTTATACATGTGACATACGGGCCTATAAGGCCGAAATGATCATTTGTACACTAAAAACATAGGCCGACAAGGCCATACAATCATCCATATACATGATATCTGCCTACAAGACTCTAAGAGTACATAAATGTCATAAAGGTCGGGACAGGCCTCGCCATACTAATCAATACATGTCCAATGCATATTGACTGAATAGGCAACTCCGGAGCAAGTGGAGTGTACCAACACCTTCTGCTGAGCTGATAGCTCGCTAGGAGGACTGCCAACCTGTCTATCAGGACTTGCGGACATAAAATGTTGCATCCCAAGATAAAATGGACGTTAGTACGAATAAAGTACTGAGTATGTAAGGCATGAAAAGTTGTATATAAAAGACATGAAAGAAACATGGAGTAAAGGACTCAAACTGTAAGTCTAAATAGATCAGTGAATCATGAAACATTCATATTGTCATGTATATGCGCATAAATATCATATCATGCATAGGTATATGCATATATAACATCGTCAAGCCTCTAAGGGCATCCCATCATATCATCTCGGACTCAGTGGAGAAATTATCAATGTACGCCAGCTGATCAGGTGATGTTTCATATATAACGTCGTAACCTTTCCATATATATATATATATATGTGTGTGTGTGTGTGTGTGTGTGTGTGTATACATATATATGTGTGTGTGTATATATGTATAATATATAATATACTCATATATAATGCCATCTGGTCATGGGTCAATGTACATATATAAATGAATGCAATGCATACGGAAGTAAGTCAATAAGATCTCTAGGAAAGTAATAAGATCAATATGCCTTCGGTATCATGAAATAAACTTTACCAACTCGTATTTTCTGAGACCCATGAACAGACGATATAATAATAGCACACATGGGAAATCAAGAACATAGGTATCCTAGTACTTCTAAGAATAGAGTCATTTTTGAAAATTTCGTGTTTGCTCATTTTGTTTGTATCATATGGATCATGCCAAAAGGGAAGAAGGGATATATTTAACATGCCTTAACCCCGTTGAGTCAATTAATACCTTCCAAGAAACTATTCAAACAACTCAACTCAATCAACCATAGCATAAGGAGATTCAAAATCAGTGCTTGAGTAAAGGCTAAGTCCGTAACTTAAGCTAGTAGGTAAATTTGGCAGCATCTCCCCTGTAACAAGGGCCTCCTTCAATACCATATACAAACAACAACAACCAGATCAATCCAGCAACATATAAATATCAAGAACAAGACACTATATAAGAACAATAAGTCACAACTAATTCACGACGATCAACAAGCTCCGATTGGAACCCGTATACCCTATATCACCCCTTATAGACTTCTTACTTTAACTTAACAGTATCATTAACATGATAATAAAGTCATTCACCAATGGTTCCATCCTTATACCATATTTTTGTAACAAAGAAAATAATCCACAACTCTAACTAACCTCAATTAGCAACTTTATTCACTAGCTCATGTCTATTCCATCCATTATATCATTTGTTTTTTTCTAGGTCTCATATATTTTAACTTACTTAAGACTTCGATAAACTTTCCTTATCTTTGAATAAGGATTTCTTCCTTTTTGAGCTTACATTAGATAATCTTATAATGGCAGTGACGTCTGAAGTGCGGTGTGTAACATCCCCCCCCCCCCCTAGAAACATTCGTCCCCGAATGTTAACTCTTAAAGGCTTGAAAAAATGGGGTGTAACATTGATGCGAGGCTAGAATTCATGGTTTAACATGTTATATGCCCTACATTTTATGTGCGTTAATGATTAAAATACACTTTTTATGTGCATAATAGAGTCTATTTCATGTGTAGGTGAATTGTAGATGAAACCGAGCTAAATGGATGCAAATACATCAAAAATACGCTAAGGAGGAGAGAAGGAGTGCACCTGGCGTTAGCCAGGCGTTAGGGTCCAAACGCCAGCCCTAGCCTGGCGTTAGCCTCATAATGCCAGGCCCCTATTTCGGTCAATTCTGAGTTTTGACAAGTTTAAGTGTTTCCCGCTTGGAATAGAAGTCTCCTACACGTTTAGGGTTTGTCCTAAACATATAAATAGACTCCTAAAACACAACTTAAGGAGGATTGGAAGGCAGACAAAGGATTTGAGGAGATAAAACCATTGAAGTGCCAAAACATTGATTTCTACATCTTGTATTCATTACTTTATA
>ML317234.1:0-16857 GCA_005239505.1 Nicotiana paniculata | reverse complement strand
TGTATAACCTACTCAGATGCATCGTTGAATTATATATACGTTATAGTATTACAGTGAAGTGTATGTCTATATATATATATATATAACACGCTTCGTTGTACTATTTTAACTACATATATAGCATGTTAGAGTATATTTTGGTGTATTCATCTCTTGTATTACAAAAGTGTTAAGGGATTACATTTATATTATTTAGATAGTATGATATTTAATTTTGATTAATATTCACCTAAAAGAGACCAAATTTGGTCGCTTTTTATACAAAAATTAAAATTAGCGACCAAAGTTGGCCGCTAAATATAAATCAGATTTATTTTATATTTTAAAATATTTGAAATAATAACATAATTGTTAAACGTTAGAACTGGGTCCCAGATTAGCGACCAAAATTGGTCTCTATCTGCTTCCCATTTATTAAGCGACCAACTTTGGTCGCTAACTTTAAATTATATTTATTTGTATTTTATAATTTTTTTAAATAATACTATAATTAATAAAAAAAATTATCTGGGTCCCAGATTAGTGACCAAAGTTGGTCTCTATTTTCTTCCAGTACCATAAGCGATCAACTTTGGTCGCTAATATGAAATTTTATTTATTTAAAATTTATAATTTTTTATAATAATAATATAATTATTAAAAAATTTATAACTGGGTCCCACTTTGGCGACCAAAGTTGGTCGCTAATTTTACTATTTCTTTGACCAAAAAAGTATGACTAGTCGGTCAATATTTTGACCACATTATCGACCAAATAGCGACCAACTTTGGTCACTAATTTATTTACAATTATTTTTTAATTATTTTATCCAATTTAGCGACCAACTTTGGTCGCTTTTTTTGATAGACCAATTTTGGTTGCAAATTTTTGGTCGCTTTTTTTGATAGACCAATTTTGGTTGCAAATTTTTGGTCGCTTTTTGTCGGATTTCTAGTAGTGCATCATTCGATACCAACTTGAAAGATAAACTATTTGAGGGTATACACAATGACCAAATTAATATTATCATAGATGATGGTCCTAATGTCCATGAGCAGCAAATGCCCCTTAACACTGTTCCTACACTAATCAAGGAAGGTGAACATCAAATCCACCTCACACCGGACGAACTACAATGGATCTATGCCCCTTGGAAGTACTCTACTATAATTAAGCTACAAGGCATAAGAATCCAATACCAACTTCTCAAGAGGAAAATAAAAGACCAATGGAAACTAAGTGAAAATTTTCCATTGATCGACCTAGGTTCCGATTACTATATTACTAAGTTCCATACGGAATCCAGCATGCTTAAAGTCCTCCATAATGGGCCTTGGTTCATCCTAGGTCACTTCCTGTCCGTCCAAAAATGGACCCCAAATTTTATTGCATCCAACGAAAAATTAACCAACGCGGCCATTTGGATAAGACTACCACAATTGCCTACTGAATCCTACGATATTCATATTTTAGAGAAAGTTGGCAACACAATTGGGAAGCTGCTAAAAATTGATGCAGGTACATCCTCTACATTAAGAGGGAGATATGCAAGACTTTGTATTGAAGTCCCCCTAGAAATACCGGTGGCATCCTCCATTGTCATTGGCCACCATAGGCAGGAAAGCTTGTATGAAGGAGAAAGATTACTGTGCAAGAATTGCGGCAGATTGAGTCATGCACCTACCACATGTCTATACAAGAAAGTACCACATGAAATTCCAAGTGCAAATGAGGCCAAAGAAAGCAAGCAATCGGAAGGGATTGGCTCTTCTCCAACCACTTTCACACACATGCCAAAGGAGGAAACATGGCAAACAGTGGAATTCCCAAAGAGGAAAAGGTCCAACCTAAAGTTCAAGGGACCAATAAACACCTCTGGTAAGATAGTCATCCCACTAGGGACTAATGCAGGTATGTTTCAATCTTCAACTAATATTAAGAGTAATGTAGGTCAGATTCCTTTTGCTAATTTACGTTTAAATCCTAAGAACAACAATAAAAATCTACTTATTAATACCACTCTAGTAAATCCTGTTAATAACAAAATTATACATCCATCTTTGTTATCTCCGCCAGACTCAAATACAAAATTAAATAATAATGCTACAAAACATGACAAGTGTGACATGAAAATCGACGTGGCTAGCAACCATAGCCTTCATGGCCATTTGGCAACAAACAAAATTGGCCAATCCACGACCATGCATGACAATAATTCCTCTACCCCTGGTAATGAAAGCCTATTAAAGGTTAATCCCTCACACTCCACCAATTCTATAATGAATCCAGCTACAAACTACACAAACATTAAATTTAAACACACAACAAATCACTGCATGGTCGACTCTTTAACACTTACTCCATTTGAACAAATGGCATACACCAGTCTATCAAATGGACTCACAACCAATAACACCACACACGATGAAGATACAATCTCTATCTCTACTCTTACAAATACCACTGCCACAAGAAACTTCCATATCCAGCCTAAAGATATTGCCATCATAAACCCTTTAACACATCTAGGAAACCTAGACACTACCTCTCCCGTCCGCAATATCACTCCCTCACTAACAACAAACAATGGCAAGACTCCCTACTTCATAAAGGAGAAGACCCAGCATAATCCATATTCTCAGCCACCAACGAGCACCCAATATGTCCAACCCATCTCTCCACAAAATTCAACTACAGGAAACAACTAGTTGTTCTTCATCCAACCTCCCCTCCCACAGGACCACCTACCATTTTCGTGGGTGGAACAAGCCCTAATAGGACATGCCATAACCTTCATCTTGATCCTGAATGGTCAAGAGACAATCATCATCCTACAAAACTCTCATTTTCTAGCTCAACTCGTTTCGGAAGGAATGGACATGGCCATGAACAATTACATGAACCACGTTTGGATGAACAACATACTCCACCCCCTTGCCCCCTCAATGACAGTGAACCATGCCCAAGAAATGAGGAACCAGTGGAATCTCCCAAGTCACTACAACCCAATCCAGTCCCAACTAATACCTGTGAATCTATTATTCTTTCCACCGGGGGAGATAGCCAACACCAACCCTATATTCATTCCTTGGACATTTCCAGTAGAGTCAACAACAAATCAACCCATGCATGCACCAACTCCATCAACACCCCCCCTCCCAATCTCCTAAACCAAGCTGCCCCACCACAGAATCCACCCATCATCCCCCAAGCTCCAACACCTCCCAACGCACAAGAGCTAGAGGATAACCAAATGGAGAAGGAAGGAGAGATAAATCTACTGGGATCAGGTCCAGCCCTAGAATTTTCAAGGTTAAACGAGGTAAAGGTTTACCTATTCAGGGATCAAAGGGAGAAACGCTACGTACTGAGTTGTCCATAAACGATGTAAAAGTTCACAATGGATGTGAGACCCCCACAGAACCCCACTGTAGGCAACCATGCAATGATCCTTGTCCCAACAATGAGGAGGAACCCAATACCCCGAGTCCAGAGGGAAAATGGGCAACCAAACAATCTTGCATCGATGTTTAGGCCAACCAATATGCTAATATAAAACATATGGAGTGGGAATAATGACAACTTCCGAGTTAACCTTAGAGAAATGTTGGACACTCATCACCCTTGCATGGTCGCATTGCTTGAGACTAGGATGTAAAGCCACTTATCCCTGATCAATGACTTCAATTTCTCCTTGATGATAGAGATCCCTAGTGATGGTCAATCCGGTGGTATAGTGCTCCTGTGGGATACTAGCATGGTTAGGGTTCATGATTTTGATAGGAACAATAATGAAATCCACGCTTCAATTGAGGTATTCCCAAATCACTCTACTTGGTTATTCTCCTCTATTTATGCTAGTACAAGTTTTTCATCTCGTTGTAGCATGTGGAATAATTTTGAGAATATTAGTAAACACCACATGGGTCCTTGGATTATGGAGGGAGACTTTAATGAAGTCCTAAACTCCAGTGAAAAGTTTGGGGGTAATCAAATCAATAGAAAACGTAGCATATTATTTTGGGATACTGTAAACCATTGTAACCTAATTGACCTTGGTTACAAAGGTTGTAAGTATACATGGTCGAATAATAGAAAATTTAACAAAGGACTTATTATGGAACGTTTGGATAGGGCTTTGCTAATGATAAATGGATTACCCAATTCCTCAAAGCTGTAGTTACTCTCCTCCCTAAGACACATTTGGAGCATAACCCCCTCCTAATAAATCTAAGGCCAAAAATTGTTAGTAAAAATGTAAGACCCTTCAGGTTGGAAACAATTTGTTGTAGACACCCGGATTTCATCAATGTAGTAAATAAATCTTGGTCAAACAATTATTTAAACCATGCTCATAGTAATCTTAGGGATCTGGCCATTGAGTGGAAGATCAATATATTTGGTGACATTTTTAAAAAGAAAAAGAGAATTCTTGCTAGGCTTAATGGAATTCAATGCTCCCCACACTATCCACATAGTTGCTTCCTCCAAAACCTTGAATCTAACCTTCAATCAGAATACAACATCCTCCGTATGGAACATGATTTTTGGAAGCTCAGGTCTAGAATCTCTTGGATGAATTATGGGGATTCTAACACGAAATATTTTCATATTATAGCTACTAACAGAAAACGTCAAAACACTATAACTTATTTCATAGAGATGATGGTAGTAGGGTTTATGAGCCAAACGACATTCTAAATCATACTACTTCCTTTTTTATGAATGCTTTTACCACCTCTAATGATCACTCCCTTAATAAACTCTTTGCAAGTACCTTCTGGAGGGGGAACAGCATTAGACTATATAGTCTAGATAACCCTCTCACTAATGTAGAAATTTCAAAGGCTATCTTCTCCTTTAAGCCCTACAAAGCCCCTGGCTCCGATGGCATCCATCCTTATTTATATCATAAATATTGGCTTATTGTGGGTGAATCAGTTATTAAGTTTTTCCACAATGCCTTCACCTCTCAAAACCTACCTGAAAGAACAAACAAAACTCTCATCTGCCTCATTCCAAAATTCCCTAACGCAAATAATCTAAGGAACTTTAGACCTATTGGCCTTTATAACACTTCTTACAAAGTTGTTATAAAAATCATTGTGAATAGATTAAAATATTACATCCCTTACCTCATTAGCCCCATGCAAACAAGTTTCATTAAAAATCGTAGAGTTAGTGATAATGCCATAATTATACAAGAAATTATGCACAATATTATTAAGTCTAAGAATTTTTTTTTTGACTTAATCATCAAGCTTGACCTGGAAAAAGCGTTTGATAGATTGGAATGGTCTTTCATATATAAAACCCTGAAATTCTTTCAACTACCCCCAAAATTAAAAAAAAACTAATCATGCATTGCATTACTACCAGTTCAATGTCCATCCTTGTAAATGGAGCAAGAACTAATTCCCTCCTCCCTACTAGAGGAATTCGTCAGGGTGACCCAATGTCCCCTTACATTTTCATCCTCTGTGTGGAACTCCTCTCTCAACTCATAAATCATCAACTTGACGTTCTCAATTCGGACCCCATTAATATCAGTCCCAGGGGTCCCTCCTTCTCCCATATCCTTTTTGCGGATGATATTACACTTATACGCAAGGCCAATAAAAAAACAATCAAGTCCATGAAGAACTTCCTTGACCTTTTCTCCGAAGAATCTGGCTTGGTAATCAACAAAGCTTAGTCAAAGATAATAATCCCTAAATATTTCCCAAAGGACCTTCTGACTTTCCTCACAACCACCTTTGGCATAAAAACAACTCATGTGTTTGGAAATTACCTAGGCTTCCCTATTCTACATAATAAGCCTAAATCAAAAGATTCCCAATATCTAATCGAAAACATACATTTTAAATTGTCTCATTGGAAGTGCCCACTCATCAACATGGCAGGCAGAACTACATTAGCTTCTAGTACTCTCAATTTCATCCCCTCTTATTCCATGCAATTCATAATTCTTCCCCCAAAAATAACCAAATCTATCGACGAAATCCAAAAAGACTTCCTTTGGGGTTCAACACCTACCTCTATGAAATTAAACCTTATAAGTTGGAATACTATAACTAGGGACAAAAAAATGGTGGTTTAGGTCTCAAAAAAGCTAATTCCATTAATATGGTTTCTCTAGCAAACCTTTTTTGGCGCCTCCTTCAAAACCCCAATAACCCTTGGTGCCAACTCATTAGGGAAAAATATGCACACTCTAGGTACACTAGGAGTACTTCTTTTATTTGGAAAGCTATTAACAAGGGCTGGGAACTTTGTAATAAAGGACTTCTTTTGCATCCTTCACAAAATTCTAACATAAACATTTAGCATTCCAGATGGATTTACAATTCAAATCCCCTAAGAACAATCATTTCAGGGCCCTTGACACGTACAAATGAGAACCTAACAATTTCGGGCATTTTTAAAAATGGGAAATAGTAGCCTTCCCAGGGAGATCACTCATCTCATTAATGCAAACCCCACTCCATCTAATGACATGAATTGGGACAGATGCAGTTGGACTCATAGCTCCAATGGCATATTTACTACTAAGTCTTGCTACACCTTACTTGACAAGGATCATTCGTCTACCAAAAACTTCGACTANACACCTAGGTATGAACATAAGCGTTACATGCACGAGTTGTAGAAAGGGCACTGAGGATATTACCCACATCTTCTTATTATGTCCCATTGCTCGCAAACTTTGGCATGACCTAGGTATAAATCATAATAATCTTGTTAATCTGGATAACTGGTTAGAGGATTTAAAAGATATTGTCACAGTCCAAAATAGAAATAATACTAAATGGGACACCCTCTTCCCATACGCTATCTGGAACAGTTGGACAAATAGAAACAACAACAATTTAAACAACTTACAAAACTATATGAACGTCCCAAATTTGATGCATCAAACATGGGAATATATATTTCTCACTGAAAAACACACACCCATCACCAGGAAAGTCAAGGTCAATATTAAATGGCGTAAACCACCCAAAATTGGTTCAAACTTAACTGTGATGGAGCTTTCTCATGTATTGATAAATTAGCATGTATATGAGGGGTCATCAGAGATTCTAATGGAGACTGGATTTTGGGTTATCACAAGGAAACCCATGAAATTTCTTCCCCACATGCAGAGGTTCTAGCCCTACTGGAGGGGCTAAAAATTTCCATTGAATGGAAATTAGATAAGCTTGATATTGAAATTGACTCCACGGATGCCATAAACCTTATATCAAACACGGGAGACCACTTGTCTAACTTGGTTCTTGAATGCAGATGGTTGATGATGCAGCTGAAGCACCCGATCCTGAGGCATAACTCCAGGGAGGCCAATGGAGTAGCTCACCTTCTAGCCAAGGAGGCTGCAAGAAGTACAATACCTACCCAACTCTATCAACATGCTTGTCCACCTTTTTTGTTAGATCACAGACTGGAAAAGGACAAGCATAGTTTTTGTTATTTTGTTAAAGAACTTCCTATCAACGTTTGTAATAATTTAGCCACTATGGGCAATGTTAATGCCCTAGAAACAATCTCTACTAGGGCCCTGTAATATGTTTTTGGTTAAGTATATATAATATCCATCCTTTCTGTTAAAAAAAAAAGATACCTTTTTAACTATCGTATAGAAATCTAATTACCTTTTTAGTTTAATAACAAACTTTGAATTGAATATCATAATAAAAATTTAAAAGTGCATTCCTAGACTATGCATATACGTTTTTGAATACGAAATATATATTATCATATTTATAAGTAGAAATATATTTGTTTTTGAATGCCTAAATATTAGGGAAATTCAAATAAGGTAAGATTTAATAATCAAAATTTTAGCTAATTTACTATCCCAAAAATTAGTAAAATAATTAAATTACAACTTTGTCCAATGTAAATACTATTATTAAAGGGTAAAAAAAGCGAACAACGTAACATTTTGCTAAGGGCATTAGTATTAGTGTACGTGTGTCGCACGTGTGGTTAACGTCAAACAGTAAAATATGCGTATATGAAGAACATGTAAATTAAGTTATCAAATGCTAAATTTTAAAACGTCCACATTAAGTTAATATTTTTCTAACGACCCGACCGGTCGTTTTGAGCAATTTCACTTCGCTCGATTGTTCAAGGGAATCAATAGCTCCGTATGATGTGTTATGAATTAGTGAATTGTGGATTTTGGTATTTCACGTTATCCGTACTTGATTTGGGAGAATGGTCTCAACTAGAAGCTCTAAAATTGAAAGGTTTGACAAAGTTTTTGATTTTTTTAGTAAACGAACTCGGATTTGGATTTTTATGATTCGCTTAGCTTTGTTGGGTGATTTTAGGCTTAGGAGTGTGTCCGGAATGTAATTTTGAGGTCCGTGGTAGAATTAGGCTTGAATTGGCAAAAGTTGAAATTTGACGTTTTGGTCGGCAGTGGAAAATTAGGTATCGGGGTCAGAATGGAATTCCATATGTTGGACTAGGTTCGTAGTTTTATTTGTGACGTGTGTGCAAAATTTGAGGTCATTCGGACGTGGTTTGATATGTTTCGGCGTCGTTGGCGAATTTTGGAAGTTTAGAAATTCTTAGGCTTGAATTCGAGGTTGATTTAGTGTTTTGGTGTTGTTTTGGGTGTTCCAAAGGTTCGACTAAGTACATAAAGTGATATATGACTTGTTTGAATTATTGGTTAAGGTCCCGAGGGGCTCAAGATGATTTCGGGTGGTTAACGAGAAGTTTGGAATTTGGAAAATGTAGCTCAAAGCTGCTGGTGTAAGTCTACGGGTGTGGCTGCACCTGCGGATGGGGAGCCGCAGGTGCGGATGACATGTCACAGATGCGGAGAATGGAGGCCTGGCACTGGGCGCAGGTGCAGAAGAGAGGATGGCACCTGCGAGCCCGCAGGTGCGAAGGGGCGGCCGCAGGTGCGAGGTTGGGCGTTTAAGTGAGTTTTGCAGGTGCGACCTGGGACCGCAGGTACGGATGTGTAGGTGCGAGGAGAGGTTCACAGGTTCGGAGACCCCTGAGCAGAACCTATATAAGTAACCCTTCGCGAAATTTTACCCTTTCCACCATTGTTGAAGAGTTTTTGCGCTAGGGAAGTGTTTTTGAAGGGAGAATCAAGAGACATCACTGAGGTAAGTTGTTTGGGATTAATTACACGTGTTTATGATGTTTTTCCACTGATTAGGCATGAAATTTGTAGGAGTTTAGGGTGAAAATTAGTAGGGCTTGAGTTTTGGAGAGTTTTAAGTGAGGATTTGAGGGACAAAATGGAGTCCGATTTTGATAAACTTTATATGGTTAGACTCGGGAGAGGACGAGGGTTTTGATTCTTCTATTGTTCACTGTTTTTGAGATGTGGGCTCCAAGGCCAAATTTTGGCTGATTTCGATTTTTTGGCATATTTTGTAGTTTTTATTGTGGAATTCGATTCATTAGCCTATGTTGATGGTATTAATCTGATTACGGTTAAACTCGGAGCTTTTGGAGACCGAGTTCAAAGACGAGGGTATCCCGGAGTTGGATTTTATGCTGCTAAGGTAAGTAACAGTTTTAACTCTAGCCCTGAGGGTATAAACCCAGAGAATTTGATATCATTTGTTTCGAGGTGATACCCATACTAGGTGACGGGCATGTGGGTGTATACCTCGAGGGATGGAGACTTGGTCCGTCTCGTGAGTCCTCATGACCCTCATCTGTGTTTACGTAGATACATGCTGTTGAACTTGTTTGTCTTTATGTTAGAGATCATGTTGTGATATGTTGCTGATATGTTGTGAGACTTGTTGATATGTTGTGATACTTGATGTGGGTTGTGTCCCCTTATTTGTCGATAATGGTGAGGCTAGTGAGTATATGACTGAGTGAGGCTGAGGGCCTGGTTGTGAGGATATTAATACCATAGCGCGTGAGCTGTCCGCGTAGCACGTGAGATGACTGTGCGGGTCCAGGTATTCATATCATAGCACGTGAGTTGTCCGCGTAGCACGTGATCTGACCGTGCGGATCCAGGTATTGATATTATAACACGTAAGTTGTCCGTTCTTAGTGCAGAGTGGTGACATAGCACATGAGTTGTTCGTGCTTAGCGTAGAGTGTTGAGTGTTGAGTGCGACTGATGGAGGGACATTGCTGTAAGGTTGCATTTACTTTTGTTGTTGCTATATTTTACCTATTAAATTTCTTTGTAGCATTTACTAAGTATGGGAATTTACCTGTTTATTCATGTTATTGATAAATTGTGAAAAATAAATAATTGGACTGTTTTGTTTAGTTCGTCACTACTAATCAGTTCCTTAGTTATTCCTGTTACTACTGAGACGGTTGTACTCATACTACACCCCGCACTTTATGTGCAGATCTAGGTGAGTTAGGGCGTGGAGATCGTTGATTTCAGGCCGGCTATCTGTGGAGATAGCAAGGTAGATGCCAGCGTCCGCAGGACCTTGTTCCTCCTTTTAGCGTTTATTTATTTAGACAGTACTATATCTTAGTTCATAGTTTTAGACGCTCGTGACTTAGTGACACCCCAATGTTTGGGACTCGTTTTCGTCTTCTATATTATTATTGTTCATTGTTGATTTAGTTTATGAGAAATTCAGATGTTGGTATTGTTTTATTAAATTCTTAAAAATCAATCAATAGTAATATTTTGGGAAGTAGGCTTGCCTAGTAACATGATAGGTGCCATCACGACCATGTTTAGATTTTGGGTCGTGAGAAGGTGGTATCAGAGTCAGGTTACATAGATCTCACGAGGCATGAGCGGGTTTAGTAGGTCTTGTGGATCGGTATGGAGACGTCTGTGCTTATCTTCGAGTGGTTGCGGAACCTTTAGGAAAATTTCACATTCTTGAATTCTTATCGTACGATATTGATTCAGCTTGAAGTGTAACTCTTTGAATTCCTTCCACGTATTCGTATACACACATGAGCCCTCGGTATCTGTTGTGCATCGATGGCTTGTGATTTCATGGATGAGGTGCAAGATGTGCTTCCTGTGTGTGGACGTTGGGACAGTCTAGAGTACTTGAGGCTCTGTTTGATAAGAGGTTTATTACCAGCGCTGGTTGTTTTGGGCAGCTGCTATGATTAGAATCATGGTTGTGAGTGTTTTAATTATGTGGTATATCCTGTGATTTCAGGTATGTTTTAGACTCGTTCGAGGACGAACGTATGTTTAAGTGGGGGAGGATGTAATGACCCGACCAGTCGTGTTGAGAAATTTCACTTCGGTCGGTTATTTAAGGACAAGAGTAGCTCCATATGATGTGTTATGACTTATGTGAATCATCGGTTTTGGTATTTCAAGTTATCCAGAATTGATTTGACCGAGTTCTTGACTTTTTAGTAAACAAAATCGGATTTGGATTTTCATGATTCAGTTAGCTTCTTGGGGTGATTTTAGGCTTAGGAGTGTGTCCGGAATGTAATTTGGAGGTCCGTGGTAGAATTAGGCTTGAATTGGCGAAAGTTAAAATTTGGCAATTTTGGTCAGCAGAGGAAAATTAGGTGTTAGGGTGGGAATGGATTTCGGGAAGTTGGAGTAGGTTCGTAGTGTTATTTTTGATGTGTGTGCAAAATTTGAGGTCATTCGGACGTGGTTTGATAGGTTTCGGCGTTGTTGGCGAATTTTGGAAGTTTAGAAATTCTTAGGCTTGAATTCGAGGTTGATTTAGTGTTTTGGTGTTGTTTTGGGTGTTCCAAAGGTTCGACTAAGTCCGGAAAGTGATATATGACTTGTTTGAATTATTGGTTAAGGTACCGAGGGGCTCGAGATGATTTCGGATGGTTAACGAGAAGTTTGGAATTTGGAAAATACAGCTCGAAGCTGCTGGTGTAAGTCTACCGATGTGGCCGGACCTACGGATGGGGAGCCGCATGTGCGATGATCGCAGGTGCGGACAACATGTCACAGATGCGGAGAATGGAGGTCTGGCACTGAGCGCAGGTGCGGAAGAGAGGATGGCACCTGCGAGCCCGCAGGTGCGAAGGGGCAGCCGCAGGTGCGAGGTTGGGCATTTAAGTGAGTTTTGCAGGTGCGTCTTGGGACCGCAGGTACAGACGCGTAGGTGCGAGAAGAGGTTTGCAGGTGCGGAGACCCCTGGGCAGAACCTATATAATTAACCCTTCGTGAAATTTTACCCTTTTCCACCATTGTTGAAGAGTTTTTGCGCTAGGGTAGTGTTTTTTAAGGGAGAATCAAGAGACATCACAGTGTTTTTGCTCTAGCGAAGAGTTTTAAGTGAGGATTTGAGGGACAAAATGGAGTCCGATTTTGATAAATTTTATATGGTTCGACTCGGGAGAGGAAGAGGATTTTGATTCTTCCATTGTTGACTGTTTTCGAGATGTGGGCTCGAGGGCCAGATTTTGGTCGATTTCGGACTTTTAGCATATTTTGTAGTTTTTATTGTGGAATTCGATTCATTAGCCTATGTTGCATGTATTAATCTAATAATGGTTAACTATCTCGAAAAAATCCATATCATCCATCCGAAAAACGTGTCTAGATTGTGAGCTTTTGGAGACCGTGTTCATAGACGAGGGCATCCCGGAGTAGCATTTTACGCTGCTAAGGTAAGTAAGAGTTTTAACTATGGACTTGAGGGTATAAACCCAGAGAATTTGATATCATGTGATTTTTTGGAGGTGATACCCATGCTAGGTGACGGGCGTGTGGGTGTATACCTCGAGGGATGGAGACTTGGTCCATCCCGTGAGGCCTCATGGCCCTCATCTGTGTTTACGTAGTTACTTGTTGTTGAACTTGTCTGTCTTCATGTTACAGATCATGTTTAGGCGTTATTCATGCTCACATTAATTTTACTCAGTCATAAAAATTATTGTACATGTTTTCCTTTGTCTGTATTACTTTGCTGATATGTTATGATACTTGATGTGGGTTGTGACCCCTTATATGTTGATAATGGTGAGTCTAGTGAGGTACATGACTGAGTGAGGCCGAGGGCTTGGTTGTGAGGATATTAATACCATAGCGCGTGAGCTGTCCGTTTAGCACGTGAGCTGATCGTGCGGGTCCAGGTATTGATACCATAGCACGTGAGTTGTCTGCATAGCACGTGAGCTGACCGTGCGGATCCAGAAATTGATATTGTAGCACGTGAGCTGTACGTACTTAGCACAGAGTGGTAACGTAGCACGTGAGTTATACATGCTTAGCGCAGAGTGTTGAGTGTTGAGTGCGAGTGATGGAGTGGAATTGCTGTAAGGTTGCATTTACTTTTGTTGTTGTTGAATTTAACCTGTTAATTTGTTTGTAGGATTTACTAATTTATGGGAATTTACCTATTTATTCATGTTATTGATAAATTTTGAAAAATAAATAATTGGACTGTTTTGCTTAGCTCGTCACTACTGCTCAGTTCCTTAGTTATTTTTGTTACTACTGAGTCGGATGTACTCATACTACACCCTGCACTTTATGTGCAAATCCAGGTGAGTTAGAGCGCGGCGATCGTTGATTTCAGACCGGCTATCTGTGCAGATTGCAAGGTAGCTGTGTCACGACTACAAATCCTATGCCGGTCGTGATGGCGCCTATCGTGGAACTAGGCTAGCCGACTACCGCATGTTCGCAATTTCTTTTGAAAATCCCATTCAAATTTCGAGCATTTCATAAAAATATACAGAAAATTACTTAATATAATAGGCCAATATTATACAATACTGCCAACCCCAAAACCTGAAGCCAACATGTCATGAGCATCTAGAGAAATAAGCCAAAATAAACTATTATAATACAAAACCTTCGAATCAAAAGCTAAATACAACAAGAAGGGAAAACATAGATGCTATGAACGCTGAATAGCTACCTCTATATCCTGCAATCTGGCTCCGCTGCGGAATAAAGGCTAATGCTCAATATCTGCTCCTGAATCTGCACACAGAGGTGCAGGGAGTAATGTGAGTACGCCAATTCAGTAGTAATGAAAATAAATCAAGTATAAGTAGCAAGGAAACACATAAAATCAATTGCATCAAGTCACAATATACACAGCCTTACTTCCCAATAATATAACATAGATATACGAAATCATCATGCCTTAAAATCAATCTTCAGAAAAAGTCCTTTAAAGAATGCACATTTTTAACAACTTTAAAACAAGGATTTGGTATGCAAATGAATGTAGTAAAATCATAAGTAACCCCTCGGCCAAAAACATGTATCATAATCAGCCCCTCGGGCATGCCTCACAATCACTCAGCACCTCACAATCACTCAGCACCTCACAGTCACTCATGCCTCCCAATCACTCGGCACTCGGTGCGCTCACTGGGGGTGTGTACAGACTCTGGAGGGGCTCCTTCAGCCCAAGCGCTAATATCACTCAGCACCTCACCATCACTCTTGGCCCTCGGCCACACTCGGTAGAACCACTCAAAGGCCCCTCGGGAGAATCAGTAAAACAGGGTACTCGACCCAAAATATTATTTTAATTCTCATGTAGTGTAAATCAGGTTGAGTTTCGAAAAACAGTATGCACAATGATGCTGAGTGAAATCATCAACAAATAGTGAGGAAAACATCAGTAAAAAGCCCCTAAGGGGTATAAATAGATCGGCACGAGGCCCCAAACACGGCTTATAGCCCAAATATTTCACAAATCTTTAGAACATAATTTAACATAAGGTTTTGAGTAAATGTGCAACTCATTAGTTGCCACGGAGAGGGCGTAGTCAAATCTAAAAATCAGTATGCGCCACATACCCGTCATCCGATATGTGCGCCTTTCTAAAATCAGTGAGAAATATGTAGTCCGGGGCTCCTTCAGGACAAGATTTATAACCATTACTTACCTTTACCGGGCCACAACACTAGTCCGCAATGCTCTTGCCCCTCAAATTGGCTCCAGATTGCTCCGAATCTAGCCAAAACCAGTTTAACATCATCAATATATAACCAAGGAACACAACCCAATCAAAAACTATCAAATTACACAAAAATCTCGAAATTCGTCCAAACCCGAGCCCCGGGCCCACATCTCGGAACTCAAAATTTTTTACATCACTAGAAACCTCGTCCTCCCACGATTCTACTCATACCAAAATCATCACAATCGGATCATAATTACCTACCCAAAACCTAAAAAGAATCTCCAATTCTCCACCCCCTTCTTCCCAACCTTTTCCTACTCAAATCCTTAAATTTCCAAGCCTAATCCAAACAAATAGCATAGGAACGATGTTAGTAACCAAAGAACTTACCTTTACTGAAGAATCTCGAGTTTCCTTCTCCAAATCTCCTTCAAATGACTCCTCCCGCATGCAAAAATGGTGAAAATAAGAAAATTTTTGCAGAGGGCCTTTATATACTATTTCTGCCAGTCATTTCCGCACCTGCGGATCCGCGTCTGCCATCCCAGGTGCGCACCTGCGGAAACTCACTTAACGGACCAATTCCGCACCTGCGGCCACTCCTCCGCGCTTGCGGCTTCACAAGTGCGGCCAAAACATCGCACCTGCGGAAAAATCCCTAGCCTCGCCTTTTTGCACCTGCACTCCTCCCATCACGCCTGTGACATCGCACCTGCGGCTTCCCGACCGCAGGTGCGGTCAACACCAGAACTTTCACACCAGCAGCTATTGCTACAAATTTCCAAGTTCAAAAACCCTGCCAACCATCCAAAATCAATCCTGAGCCCCTCGAGGCACCAACCAAACATACTAACACACCCCATAGCATTATTCCAACTTCGTAGAGCCTTCGAAACACCAAAAACAACATGAAAACACCAAAATTACATCAAATTCATGCCTATGAACTTTGAAACTTCCAAATTTCGCCAACTACACCGAAACCAACCAAAAACACCTCCGATTAACCTGAAATTTGGCAGACATATCCAAAATGACACTACGAACCTGCTCCAATTTTTGGAAATCCATTCCGACCCTGATAGCCTATTTTCCACTAGCGACCAAAAATCGCCAAAAACTAACTTTCGCCAATTCAAGCCTAATTCTACGTTGGACATCACAAAAATATTTTGAACACACTCCTAAGTTCTAAATCACCTAACGAAGCTATCCGAGCCATAAAATACGCATTCTGAGGTCGTTTGCCAAAAAGTCAACTCTCAGTTGACTTTCTCAACTATTAAGCTACTTTAAGAGACTAAATGCCTCAATTCTCACAATAACCACTCCGGACCCAAACCAACTGACCCAACACAACAAAAATAGACTAGAAATATATAACAAATGTAGAAATGGGGGAAACGGGGTAAATCTCACGGAACGACCAGTCGGGTCGTTACAAGCTGCCAGGGTCCGCATGGCCTTGTTACTCCTATTAGAATTTATTCATTTAAACAGTATTATATCTTACTTCATAGTCTTACACGCTCGTGACTTACTGACACTCCGATGTTTGGAACTCATTTCCGTATTCTATATTATTATTGTTTAGAGTTGATTTAGTTTATGAGAAATTCAGATGTTGGTATTGTTTTATTAAATTCTTAAAAATCAATCAATAGTAATATTTTGGGAAGTAGGCTTTCCTAGTAACACGATAGGCCCCATCACGACCATGTTTGGATTTTTGGTCGTGACAAAGACGGTATCAGAGCCAGGATACATAGGTCTCACGAGTCATGAGCGGGTTTAGTAGAGTCTTGCGGATTGGTAAGGAGATGTCTGTACTTATCTTCGAGAGGCTGCGGAACCTTTAGGAAAATTTCACATTCTTGAATTCTTATCGTGCGATATTGATTTAGATTGAAGTGTAACTCTTTGAATTCCTTCAACATATTCGTATATGCACATGAGCCCTCGGTAACTGTTGTGCGTCGACGGCTTGTGATTTCATAGATGAGATGCGAGATGTGATTCCTGTGTGTTAGCGTTGGGCC